>SJYC01003401.1:0-13755 GCA_006408675.1 Madoqua kirkii | reverse complement strand
TGGCCTTAGATGCATATAAGAGAAAAAACTAAAGGTGAGTGAATTAAGCATCTATTAAAATAAATGGTTAAGCATAATAAGTTAGGGGAAAAAAGAACAGCAAATGAAACTCAGAAGAAAAATAATAAAATTAGAGTGGATATTAATGAAAACATTTCCTAATGTACAATAGAGATTATTGAAGCCCCAAGCTCATTGAATAATAAATAATAAACACTGTGGCAAAATTGAGCAACAAAAAGGGAGTGATAAAAATGAGATCTCACCATGTATCCTGCAGACATTAAATGACATAAAAATATTATGAATAACGTATGACAATACATAAAATTTAGATGAAATAGACAAGTTACTAGAAATGCAAAAGTACCAAATTTAGATGAAATGGAAAACCTACTAGAATAACGTGACTTAAGAAAATCTGAAGAATGTTACAAGAATTTTTAAAACATCAGTAATTGATAATCTTGGAGAAGGCAATGGCACTCCACTCCAGTACTTTTGCCTGGAAAATCCCATGGAGAGAGGAGCCTGGTGGGCTACAGTCCATGGGGTCGCTAGATTTGGACACGACTGAGTGACTTAACTTTCACTTTTCACTTTCATGCATTGGAGAAGGAAATGGCACCCCACTCCAGTGTTCTTGCCTGGAGAATCCCAGGGACTGCGGAGCCTGGTGGGCTACCGTCTATGGGGTCGCACAAAGTCGGACACGACTGAAGCAACTTAGCAGCAATTGATAATCTACACTCAAAACTCCAGGCTTAGGTAGCTTCTCTTAGTAATTACTTGAAGAAGAAACAGTGCCAAGTTTACAGATTCTCTTCTAGTAAGTAGGAAAAGGGAAAACTTCCCAATTCAGTTTAAAAAATGAATCAAAAAATAAAATATCAATTCACTTAGAACTTCAAAACCTATCTTATAGTTTTAACCGTTTGAAAAAGAATTTAAAAAGTGTAGAGTATTTAATTTTCCTTTTGGTTCTACCACCTTTGATTTGCAAAACTAATTATTAAAAAGTAAATTGTAGACTCTGAACTCTTCATTGAGCCAATCATAAAAGAATCTGTTGATGTTTAATTTATTGCTACCACTAAAGGTGGCTCAGATGGTAAAGCATCTGTCTGCAGTGTGGGAGACCTGGGTTCGATCCCTGGGTTGGGAAGATCCCCTGGAGAAGGAGATGGCAACCCACTCCAGTATTCTTGCCTGGAAAATCCCATGGATGGAGGAGCCTGGTAGGCTACAGTCCATGGGGTTGCAAAGAGTCAGACGTGACTGAATGACTTCACCATTAAAGGTACAGTTTCTAATTTCATTATCTGAACAAGAGACAAATATTTCTTTAATAATGAATGCATCTTTCTGTCTATGTAGGCAGTCATTTATAACAGTTAGTTCACTTGCTTTTTAGATAGTGTACCTCATTGCTTAAAGAGACAAGATATTAACACTCGACACATATCTCCATTAACAACCTGTATAAAACTGTGATTTTCTCGGGTTTTGAGCAAAACTAAAAACACTGATGCATAAATTTAGCGATAGATCCTGAAAGGTACTTAAGTTAGCACTGTAACTCTAACAATTAATCTCCAAGATGAATACCCATTTAATTTACAGAGTTTGCAGCTTTTGTTGTATGAATTACAACACTTCATTGCCTTTAACAAAGGGTAGAGGTGAAACATTTTTATATAAAAGAGACTTCGTTCCAGTATTCTTTAGAAATTGTCATTTTATCTGTTGAACATTAGTAAAGGCATTTATCTCCTGCATTTCAGGAGGATTCTTTACCTCTGAGCCACTGGGGAAGCCCCCAAAGGCATTGTCATGCATAACCAAATTCTTCATTAAAAAACAGCTTAAAGGAAGATAGTTGATGGATGAAGCATCAGTTCATTCTTTCTCTCAAAACATTTTTTTAATTTTAAAGTTCATTAGGAACTTTAGACATAAGTTTCATAAGTGAGGGGATATATATTAATACAAGAAGGTGCTATCTTATCCTAGAATAACCAGAGAAACCATAGAGAGTGTCATGAGATTTGCTGCTAGTCTGTGAAGTTGAGTTCAAGAAATGTTGTCGTCCAGCATACTTCTTTGTTTCCATCTTGTTTACAGTCTCCTTCACAAAAATGGACTCAGAATGGAAAGTTTTCACTCTCAACCATTGTCTTCAAACACAAGCTCAGTAATAAACTTTCATCTCTTATATTGCTGCTGCTTGCAAAGGCAAGTTCATATTTCCAACCAAGAGTGATTTTATAATATTCACAATAGATACCCACTACAACATGTTCACCAGGGAGAGGGCTGGTCTTCTTCTGGGCGACAGCCTACATTGCACCCAGAGTTGAAGAGGTGGGCTTGATATTGACTAACATGAAAGGATGGTCAATACAGCATGATGCTAAATGAGCCTTGCAGTGGATACAACAGTAAATTCAGTGACAATTTGGTGGATAACCTTGAAAAGTTATGGATTTTGTCATTTTTATCATCTCTGCTGGAAGTTTTTAAACTCAGTTCAGGGCTGGCACATGAAGAATTGCAACTCTATTATATTCTACTAGAAAAGAAACCCAGAATGTGCAGCCAAAAGCTGTTATTCTGAAGAGTATGAGTGCTTTGCATACAGATGAGGAGAGAGACAGTGTCACAGGGCCTGCTCGGCTATCCGTGCCCTGGCCAGCTCCCCTCCCCACAGTCCTAGACCACAGCTCTTATCTGGCCAGGTACTCGTTGCCAGGAGCTGGGTGAGTGACCCCTTCACCGCAGGGCCAGCTGCTGCTTGCTCAGATCATCAGGCAGCCTTGGCTTGGTGGCTGATGGCTCCTTTGTGAGACATGAAGCAGTCTCACTCTTCTGGACCAAGCTCATGCTTAATCTTGATAACATGATCTGATATAGCCATTGTGGGAAAGTTAAATTACAGGCCAACCTCACTCATGAATACAGATTAAAAAATCTTAGAAAGCTAAATCCAGCAATGTATAAAAAGGATACTGGTATATATCAAGATCTTTCCTAGTAGCTCAGTTGGTAAAGAATCTGCCTGCAGTGCAGGAGACCTGGGTTCGATCCCTGGGTTGGGAAGATACCCTGGAGAAGGAAATGGCCACCCTGCTCCAGTATTCTTGCCTGGAAAATCCTATGGAAAGAGGAGTCTGGCAGGCTCCAATGCATGCGGTCTCAAGAGTTGGACACGACTTAGTGATCAGGACCAAGTTGTTTTGTTTGCATGTGGTTTTTTTTGTGTGTGTGTGTGCCCAAATGTAGGGTTGGTTCAAAATTAAAATATCAAACAATATAATATATTGTATGAACAAATGAGGAAAGTTATAAGAATATCTCCATAGATGCAGAAAGTCCATCACAAATTAATATTCTCTTATGATAATAAAATTGTAGGAACAGAACAAAACTTCCTCAGTTTGATAAGAGTGCTCACCAATAACCTCTAACAGACATTACCCTCAGTGGTGAAATACTGAAAGCTCTGTCTCCTTTTGGAAATAAGAAACAGAACAAATTTATTCACTATCACCATTTTCTTTTCAACATTTGCATTAAAGAGCCTAGGCAGCCACTTCAATAACAATGAAAAATAAAAGAGAAAATAATGCATATAGAAGAAGAAATAAAACTCTTAATGCATTGTAGAAAATTCAAGATACTATATAGATAAATTATTTAGAAGAATATATTAGTTTAACAGGCTTGCCAAATAAATGCTCAATATACAAAATTATATACTGGGTATATTAGCAATAATTTATTAGAAAATAAAAATTATTCAGTTTTCCAAAAAAACAACTATATAGAAGTTCATCTAACAAGAATTTATGAGCTCTCAGAAAATGAAAAATATTAAGAAAAATGAAGAGAGGCCCTAAATAAGTAGCCGTGTCATATTCCTGGACTGAAAGACTCAGTGTAAAGATATAATTATTAACAGTATGCCAAGTTTCTCTGTGTGTGTGTATAGAAGTTGACAAACTAATTTGAAAAAGTATATGGAAATTCAGAGGCCCAAGAATAGCTGAGACTTTCTTTAAGAATAAAGTTAGGAGATATCAAGATTGTTACATAGCCGTAGAATTAAAGCATCATGTTTTTGGTGCCAGGATAGACATATATTCCTGGAACATCCAAGAGATGTTCATGGGGTCATTTCATTTAAAACAAAAGTGGCACTGAAGAACATTAGGGATAAGATAATCTTTTCATTAACTGATGCTTTTCTTTCCATATTAAAAAACACCTGATGCAACTCTGGTTCCATATACAAAGATTTTAGGTACATCAAAGTCTTAAGTATGAAAAGTGAAGCAAAAAAATCTACTAAAAGTTGACATGAGAATATATTCTTGGCTTTGGAGAATTACATGACTTGCCTGATAGATAAACCGAAAAGAGTAACAGATTCAGATTCTCCATTCTTGTTTTCCCCCTCTTCCTGTCTTCCATTGGATAGTTGGAACTTACGTTTTTGTTTTTTTGAAAAGTTCTTCTATACTTTTTACTTCAGGTAGCTGCCTTCATCATAAGACTCATGTTTATTTCCACTGATTCTTTAAACATGTCAATATTTACATACTTCTCTTAAGATAATATTTGTATTCATTCTTATATATTTCTTTATCTCCACCAGTTCTGTCATAGTGATATATCCCAGAATTTTATTTCTAGTTTATTAAGGTTGTACATTCTCTTCTTCGTTGTCCTTAAAAATTGCTTGCATAGCAATATATCCTACCAAGAAATTTGCTATCCATTACTTCCCATATTTTTATATTTCTGAATGTGTTTCAAAATTACACATTCTTATTTTTTGTGTGTGTGCATGTGTGTAGCAAAGCATTGGAAGCCTGTTTGCCCAAGGCTTAATTATGTGCTCATATTTGAATGGCAATTTGGTTGTTTGAAAAAATTCTTGTTTTGAATGGATCTTTCTTCAGTACTTTAAAAATAACTGCTCCACTGATTTCTTTACCTTGTATTAAGGTTAATGGATATAATTATGATTCTTTTTTTTAAAATAGGTGATCTGCTTCTTCAGTCCAGATGCTTTTAAAATTTTTGCTTTGTCTTTGCTAATCTTAAATTATACCTCTTGATAGAGGTGTACTTTATCTCATATATTCTGTTTCAAATTCTGTGGGTCTTTTAAATTTCAGATCTTTTATTGAGCTTTATTTCTAGGAAATTTATCCTCTATGTTTCTTCAAACATTTTCTTGTCTTTATTTTTGTCCTTCTTTCTAAAAGCCCCATTATCCAGTTATAGACAGTTTTCCTTTGTTTCACAGATCAAAGATGCTCTTTTATATTTTCTATCTCTTTATTCTTTTGTCATCTGAAGAGTTGCTCAGTTTGTACATTACAAATTTGTTCTGCAGCAGTACCTGTGAGCTCATATTTCCCTTAGGTATAAGATACCCTGTCTGATGATGTGTCCGATAATCTGTATTGCAGGTGTTAAGGCAAAAGAAGAGGATGAATCTCAGGGCACCGAGACTCTGCCCAGTAGAACCATTGCATAGCACTCCTTTTAAAAGACATCTGTTGTGTGTTACCTATTATTTAAAAAATTTTATTGTATTTATTGAAATAGAGTTGATGTACAATATTATGTTAGTTTCTGATGTATTACATAATGATTTGACATTTGCATACATACCAGTATATCACGTACACACACGTGTGCATGTGTATTGTATCTTCTTGATCCATTTGTCAGTGTACACTTGGTTTGCTTCCATATCTTAGCTGTTGTAAATAATGCCACAGTGAATATTGCTGTGCAAATACCTTTTCCAGTTAGGGTTTTCGTTTTCTTTGGGTAAATGTGCAGACATGCAATCACTGGATTTTGTGACAATTCTATTTTGAAATCTTGAGGAATCTCCAAACTGTTTTCATAATAGTTGTATCAGTTTATAATCTAACAGTGTACTAGAGTGACCTTTTCTCCACATTCTTGCCAACACTTGTTATTTGTTGTCTTTTTGATGATAGCCATTCTCACAGGTGTAAGGTGGTATCTCATTTTGGTTTTGATTTGATTTTCCTGATTAGTGATGTTGAGCATCTTGTCATGTGTTGGCCACCTGTGTATCCTCTTTGAAAAAACATCTATTCAGGCCCTCTGTCTATTTTTATTATCAAGATGTTGATTGTATGAGTTCTTTGTATTTTTTTTCTGGAATATAGTTGATTTAAAATGTACTGGGTATATGTGGATATCCACTTTTTATTTTTTTAATTTTTTATTTATTTTTTTATTTTTTTTGGATATCCACTTTTTAAATGTTCTTTTCTCATGTAGATCATTAGAACATTGAGTTGAATCCCCTCTGCTATACAGTAGGTCATGATTAGTAATCTGTTTTATATATAGTAGTGTGTTTATGTCAATCCTAATCTTCCAATTTATCCCTCCTCACTCTTACCCTCTGATAACCATAAGTTTGTTTTCTACATTTGTGACTCTCTTTCTGCTTTGTAAATAAGTTCATTTGTGCCATATTCTTAGATTCCATATATAAGCAATATGTGGATATTTGTCTTTCTCTGTCTGACTTATTTCACTTAGTGTGACAATCTGTAGGTCCATCCTGTTATGCCCACAGCCCGAGTCCCCAAAGCTGGGAAAACAAGACATCCATGGCAATGCAAAAGCAAAAAGAGTTTTATTACTAGCTTGAGCTAGTAATGGAGTGGAGTGGTGCAAGGGCCCCGAGCCCTGAATTACAGCAGTATTTATAGACTTAGAACAAAGACAGGGAGTTGGCAAGGGCGGATTGGTTGCAAGGGGTTCTTGGCATCTATTAATTGGCTAAATTTTGCACATGTGGGCTCACTTAAGGGACTTTTCGTGTTATCTGGGCTAGCTCTAACCAGGCTATGGGGAATATGCTGACTGGCTGAGTCTCAAGGTCGGAGGGATGATGATCTCAGCTCCTTCTGGGCAGTGACCCAGCTTTTTCTGTGATTGTAGCTCTGGCTACTTTAGTCCTTGAAGCTTGTCATGGCTTCTGTCTGGTATCAACATTCCCCTCTGTCCTTTGATCATTGAGAGGGATCTTCCTCTCCATTCTGAGATACTGTCTGGTATTGTGTCTCAGTACCAGCACTTGAACTGCACTGATAAGTTCTCTTATAAAGGTTATTAGCCTGTTTAAAATACATGGGCCAAGGGTAAGGATAAGCAAAAGTATAATAAGAGGGCTGAGCAGGGTAGAAATTAACGTTGTCAACCAAGGAGATTAATGGAACCAGTATTCAAACCTTCCCTGTTGGGCCTCCTTTTCTTTCTTTTTTTTTTTTTTCGCTGCACCAATCCTTCCCTCACTTTGGCCATGGGCTCTCTTATTACCCCATTGCGGTCAGCATAAAAGCAACATTCTTTTCCCAAGGCCACACATAATCCACCTTGGTACAGGAAGTTCAAGTCTAGGCCCCTTCTGTTTTGTAGAACCACTTCTGACAGTGAAGTTAGGGATTTTTCAAGGTGGCTGATTGATTGTTCTATATGACTAATGTTCTCATCTATTGCGGCTTGTAGGGAAGTAAACCCCTGATTCTGTATAGTCAGGGATGTTCCTGTCCCTGCTCCGGCAATCCCAAGACCAAACAAGGTTGCTATAGTGATGGCAGTAATTGGCTCTCTCTTATTTCTAGATCTCTCCCTTGGCTGTATTTCCTGGTCCCAGTGAGTGTACATAACTTCCTCAGAGTGGTATAGTATTCTTGGCATTACAGCAACTAAAACACAGAATTCTTTACTGTGGTTAAAAACCGTTTCGTGTAGGCAAGGGGTCAGCCCAGTATGTGAACAGACCCATTAACCCCCTGCCTCGGGCACAATCCATTTTACTTGGTCCAGTTCAGTAAGATTGGCTGTTTGGGTACACAAGGGAACCTTTTCAGGCGGAACTTTACCTACGCAAAGTCCCTTTTCCCAGACTTCGCTCATAGTGAGACCAACCTTATGTTTTCCCCAGTGACACTGAGGCGGATCTGAGCTGGTGGACAGGCTATAAGAAACATTTAGGCCTATTCCTTCATAAAAAGGGAGGGTGAAGCGTATAACAGAGCCAACAGGGTTGAGTTGCCCTCGAGTTGAAATGGTTTAGGGCTTCAAAGACTGCTTTAGCTAGATCCCATAATGGGTCTGACGTTTCCAGGTTGGAGGTCGAGGACAAGGGGCCATGTGTCTCTGCTTCATTAGGCTGGTCCCCCGGCTGGGCAACAGAGGGTACAGAGCTCAGGGTTGTATCCCCCTGAGTCGGATCTGCCTTTAACATCCTTTGTGGGCCCAGATTCTCGATCTGATTGGGGCCCACACTTTGGGTCTGGATGGGTTCTATCGTTTGGTTAATGACTAGAATCCCTCCAGGGTACGGACTGGGCCATCTGACATTGAGCTGGAAGCCCCAAGTTAGCCCGGAAACCCAAGACCTTTCTTGCTTAGCCGACTCCTGATTGAACATTGTTTTCATCTGATCAATCTTGTGCCTGAGTGTGTTCCGGGCTCTGCCTTCGATTATGTCTAGGGGATCGGGCAGGGGATAGACAAACGAAAAGTTGACCAAGTCCCGGTTTCCTACCTCCTATTTTACTGCCCCGTCAGTGGAGGTCACATAGCTCTAAGACCTACAGAAATAAGAGCGCGAAGGGAAAGAGGGTCACCCAGTCCCTGCCAGTCTCTCTTGCCAGTTTTGTTAAAGTCTCTTTTAGGGTCTGATTCATTCTTTCTACCTGTCCTGAGCTCTGGCGACTGTACTCGCAATGTAACTTCCATTTGGTCCCCAGGGCTGAGGCCAGTCCCTGAACAATTTGACTCACAAATGCAGGTCCATTATCAGAGCCGATAGATGCCGGCGGCCCAAACCTAGGTATAATCTTTTCTAGCAGCTTTTCAGCCACTATTATTGCTGTCTCTTTTTTAGTGGGGTAAGCTTCTACCCACCTAGAAAACGTATCAACCAAAACTAGCAGGTAATGGTACCCATACTTGCCTGGCCTTACCTCTGTAAAATCTATCTCCCAATGATGTCCTGGCCTTTCCCCCGATAACTTACACCAGTGTGCTGTCCTTTTCCTGGTCTCATCATCTGACACGCCTTGCGGGTGCGGACTATATTCTGTATGGTCTTCTTCCATTGGGGAAACCACAGCTGTGCTGTTTGTAGGAGTGTTAAAGTCTTTTTCTCTCCCAAATGGGTGGTTTGATGTAAATGGGTACAGAGATGTCTGCCCAGGTCGGCAGGAGGCAACAGGTTGTCATCTTGGTCCCGATACCATCCGTTTTTGTCGGCAGGATGGGTGGTATTGTCTTGCACCCAGTGCAAATCAGAGGGGGAGTGTATGGGGCTTGGGGGAAGAGTTCCCATCCCCGGCGGTGGCAATCCTACAGTCAGTGTATGGGTTTTGTAGTCTCCAGCAGCTGCCTCACAGGCTGCTGCATCAGCAGCTCAGTTGCCTCGGGCCCTGAGGTAAGTTTTTAATCTCTTTTCCTTCCGCCGTCAAGAGTCCCTATTCTTTATATGTGGGGCCTTGAATGTGCACAGTGCCGAGCGTGTATCGGCTGTCAGTGTAAACAGTGACTCTTCCCTCTTGCCCTCTCCAGTGCTTGTATCACAGCTCTCGGTTCTGCTTTTGGGGCGGATGTTCCAGGGGCCAAGGCCTCAGCCCAGATGACCCTCCCAGTGTCATCTACTATGGCTGCCCCCACCTTTCTCTGTCCATCCTTTGTATAACTGCTCCCATCCGTGAACCATACCAGCTCACTGTTTTTTAATGGCAAGTCACTGAGGTCTCTTTGTATGGTGGTTACCTCAGCTAACATTTCAACACAGTCATGGAGGGGCCGTCCTCTTCTGGGATGGGCAGCAAAGTGGCAGGGTTCAGAAAACAGGGTGTCTGAAAGTGTATCCGGGGAGCATCCAGCAGCAGGGCCTGGTAATGGGTTAAGTGAGCGTTAGAAATCCACTTACCCGGCGGCTGTTTGAGGATCCCCTCTATGGCATGAGGAGTATAGACCAGGAGACGCTGTCCATAAGTCAGCTTGTCAGCATCATGGACAAGGAGAGCAGCAGCCGTGATGATATGGAGACAGGGCGGCCATCCCGCAGCTACTGGATCCAGTCGTTTAGAGAGAGATGCCATAAGCCGCCTCCAAGGTCCCCATTGCTCCGTCAGGACTTCCTTCCCTATTCCCTGCTTTTCATCTACAAACAATTGGAGTGGCTTAGCAGGGTCGGGGAGGGCAAGGGCTGGGGCTTTTAGTAACGCCTGTCGAAGTTCCTGAAATGCCCGCCTCATAGGCTCAGTCCAAGTCCAGTTCTTATTTTCTCTGCTTCCTTCATATAGAGGCCAGGCCTTTTCAGCAAACCCCATGATCCATAGCCTGCAGTACCCAACAGTCCCTAAAAACTCTATCGTCTGCTGGGGAGTCGTCGGCTTGGGGATCCATAGAATAGTCTCTTTCATAGCCTACGTCAACCATCTTTGCCCTTGTTTTATTTTATATCCCAAGTAAATGACTTCCTGTCTAGCAATTTGGGCCTTCTTCGCACTTGCCCAGTACCCCAATGTCCCCAAAGTCTGGAGGAGACCGCCTGTGACCTTTAGGCATACCTCCTTAGTAGTAGTGGCCAGCATGAGGTCATCTACATACTGCAACAGAACAACATCGGGGTGGCTGGTTCGGTACTCACAGAGGTCTTCACCCAGAGCCTCACTGAACAACGTTGGCGAGTTTTTGAATCCTTGTAGAAGGCGAGTCCAGGTCAGCTGCCCCACAGTTTGGCCGTCCTCGTCAGCCCATTCGAATGCGAAGATTTCCTGGCTCTGAGGGGCCAGAGGCAAACTATAAAAAACATCTTTTGAGTCCAAAATTGTATACCAGACGTAATCTGGTGGCAAGCTGCTCAGGAGGGTGTATGGATTAGGGACGGTGGGATGAATGTCACTCACCCGTTTGTTGACTTCATGAAGATCTTGTACTGGTCTAAAGTCTGTTACCCCGGGCTTTTTCACAGGCAACGGGAGTATTCCATGGGGATCGGCACTTTTGAGAATTCCTACCTTCAGAAGGCGCTGTGTGTGTGGCATGATTCCCTGTTGGGCTTCCTGACTCATGGGGTACTGTTTTACCCTCACAGGAGTAGCATTTGCTTTTAATTTAACAACGATGGGAGGTCTTTCTTTAGCCAGTCCTACTCCTGCTGTTTCTGCCCAGGCCGGGGGGTATTCCTGAATCCACTGTTGCGTAGCAGGGTCCACTGCTGCAGGGGGCTTTGGTGAATACAGTCTGTATTCATCCCTCAGTGCCAGAGATAAAACATGAATCGGTTGTCCAAGCCCATCTGTGACTGATATCCCTCCAGAGTCAAAGTGGATTTGTGCATTGACTTTGGACAATAGGTCCCTCCTTAATAAAGGGGCCGGACATTCCGGTATCACCAGAAATGAGTGGGACACCCATTGGGCTCCCAAGTCCACTTTTTGTTTAGTAGTCCAGTAATATCATTTGGTCTTGGTGGCCGTCTGGACCAAACCAGTCTTTCTGGACATCGACCCGAGGTTTTGATTGAGGACCGAGGACTGGGCTCCTGTATCCACCACGAAGCCACCTGGTTTCCCCTCCACAGTGATAGTTACCCAGGACTTGGGGAGGGGGGCCAGGTCCTGACCCCCATAATCACTATCTTCCCCTGCATATAAGACTCGGTCCCTGAGGAAGATTTTTCCTTTTTTACAGTCTTTCTCTTCAGGTCTCTTTTGGGGCACTCATTTTCCCAGTGTCTCTGCTCTTTGCAGTAAGCGCATTGGTCTCTCTTTAGGCCTGGTCTAGCTGGTTTTTCCCTTCCTCCCGTTTAATCCGTTCTTCAAATTCCCTTTCTTCCCATCTAATCCGTTCCTCCCTCTCCTCAGGGGTCTCTCTGTTATTAAACACTTTTTCAGCTGCCTTTACCAGATTCTGTATTGACAGTTCCCCCAGCCTTTCTGTCTTCTTTAACCTCCTCCTGATATCTGGAGCTGCCTGGTTTACGAAAGCCAACAGAACTGCTGCGCGTGACTCATCAGCCTGGGGGTCCACGGGCGTATACTGCCTGAAGGCTTCCATTAACCTTTCTAAGAAGGCTGCGGACTCTAGTTTGGCTCCTGTCTTATCAAATTTACCTTAGACAAATTTGTTGGTTTCCTGGCGGCTGCTCGGAGGCCAGCCATCAGAGTCTGGCGGTATACTTGGAGACACTCCCTACCTACCTCCAGCGCCTTCAAAGTCCCGGTTCGGCTGCATTGAAGGGAACCCTTCCTCCACTAGGTGGGGCTGCACAGTCAGTCTCCCATCCGCTCCTGAAACATGTTTCCATGCTTATGACAGGATTCGCTCTCTTTCCTTGGTGGTGAAAAGCACTTGTAACAGCTGCTGACAATCATTCCAAGAAGGATTGTGAGTAAACAGGATAGTATCTAAAAGATCAATGAGGCCTTGAGGCTTTTCAGAAAAAGTAGGGTTTTGAGCTTTCCAGTTGTATAAGTCACTTGAGGAGAAGGGCCAGTACTGAAATGTACGCCATCCATCGGGATTGGCTGGTCCCGCCCTAACAGGAAACACCCGGATGGTGGATGACGGGGCCTCCCGGCTCCCGTAGTCCAACGAGTCTCTGCCCCCTTGGGTCCTTCCGCGAGTACCCTGGGCTGGCCCCCCTTCCTGCTGCAGGGCCGAGGGTTCAAGTTCCCCCCTTTGTTCTCTGGACGACACCGGAGGTACCTGTGGGAGCAAGGGTGGCGGAAGACATGGGGGAGGTGAGATTTCGGTGTCTAAGTCAATCAGGCTAGGGTATAGAGAGGATTCCTGGAGTATCAGCTTCTCCCGGCTCTCCCATGCCTCACGATCTTCTTCCATGGGGGCCTCCATGACCAGGACCTGTGGAACAGAAGCACTTGGGGGGGGGGGGTTGTGAATAAAAGGTTTCAGCCAAGCTGGAGGGTTTTCCACTAGATTTTGCCAGACCAAGATGTAAGGAGCTTGGTCCAGATGGCCCTGGGGGTCTGGAGCCATTATTTTTCTTTAACAGCCCGAATGATAAGCAAACCGAGAATTCCTCCCAGCGGCCAGCCGACCTGAAATGCTGGCCACTCAGAGGAGCATAGGGTCCTCAGTTTGCTCTTCTTCACTAGCAGCGACAGATTCTGAGCCTTGGACTTAAAATCAGAAAAATGATCAGTCATTATAGACAGAGGGGTGGAGGAGTTTTGACCTATAACGGCAGAGTACACAATGAACACACAGAAAGCAGAAACTGTGCCGGCAAACAGAGATAAGTGACAGATGGAAGACAAACAAATATTGGCCAGAAACACTGAACTAGGTTTATCCCGGGCTGCTGCTGTCCTGTTCCCCAAAGTTACCTTACCGAAGGGCGTCCATTGCCCACCAGATTCAGGATTGGGAGAAATGCTTTTCCCCGCTCCCTTACGGAACCAGCTGAACCAGCCACCTTCCAGCACAAATTGCTGTGCTGGGCCCTGGACTTATGCTGGCTGGGCGATTCTTTAGCCTCCTGACCTGATGCCGGTGTCCAGATATCCTTCCTCCTAATGAGGCTCCCCTTATGCCTGGAGGGTGTTGTTTCTCTCAGTTAGAGGATCCTGGACGAGCCCCCAAATGTTATGCCTGCAGTCTGAGTCCCCAAAGCTGAGAAAACAAGACATCCATGGCAATGCAAAAGCA
>SJYC01003400.1:0-32664 GCA_006408675.1 Madoqua kirkii | reverse complement strand
AAGTCCAGTTTGAAAATCTGGAAATTCTCGGTTCTTGTACTGTTGAAGCCTTGCTTGGAGAATTTTGAGCATTACTTTGCTAGCATGTGAGATGAATGCAATTTGTGGTAGCTTGAATATTCTTTGGCAGTGCCATTCTTTGGGGTTGGAATGAAAACTGACATTTTCTAGTCCTTTGCTACTGCTGAGTTTTCGAAATTTGCTGGCATGTTGAGTGCAGCACTTTTACAGCATCCTCTTTAGGATTTGAAATAGCTCAACTGGAATTCCATCAGCTCCCATGGCTTTATTTGTAGTGATGCTTTCTACAGCCCATTTGACTTCACACTCCAGGATGTCTGGCTCTAGGTGAGTGATCACACCATTGTGGTAATCTAGGTCATTAAGATCTTTTTTGTATAGTTTGTGTTTTCTTGCCACCTCTTTTTAATATTTTCTGCTTCTGTTAGGTCCATACTGTTTCTGTCCTTTATTATGCCCATCGTTGCATGAAATGTTTCCTTGCTATCTCGAATTTTCTTGAAGTGATGTCTAGTCTTTCCGATTCTATTGTTTTCCTCTGTTTCTTTGCATTGATCACTTAGGAAGGCTTTCTTAATCTCTCCTTGCTATTCTTTGGAAGTCTGCATTCATATGAGTATATATCTTTTCTTTTCTCCTTTGCCTTTTGATTCTCTTCTCACCTATTTGTAAGGCTCCTTAGACAACCATTTTTCCTTTATACATTTCTTTTCCTTGGGGATGTTTTTGATCATGATCTCCTGTGCAATGTCTCCTCTGTCCATAGTTCTTCAGGCACTCTGTCTATCAGATCTAATCCCTTGAATCTATTTGTCACTTACGCTGTATAAGGGATTTGATTTAGGTCATACCTGGGCTCCAAAATCACTGCAGATGGTGACTGCAGGCATGAAATTAAAAGACGCTTATTCCTTGGAAGAAAAGTTATGACCAACCCAGATAGCATATTCAAAAGCAGAGACATTACTTTGCTGACTACTGTCCGTCTAGTCAAGGCTATGGTTTTTCCAGTGGTCATGTATGGATGTGAGAGTTGGACTATGAAAAAGGCTGAGTGCTGAAGAATTGATGCTTTTGAACTGTGATGTTGGAGAAGACTCTTGAGAGTCCCTTGGACTGCAAGGAGATCCAACCAGTCCATTCTGAAGGAGATCAGCCCTGGGATTTCTTTGGAAGGAATGATGTTAAAGCTGAAACTCCAGTACTTTGGCCACCTCATGCGAAGAGTTGACTCATTGGAAAAGACTGATGCTGGGAGGGATTGGGGGCAGGGGCAGAAGGGGACGACGGAGGATGAGATGGCTGGATGGCATCACAGACTCGATGGATTTGAGTCTGAGTGAAATCCGGGAGTTGGTGATGGACAGGGAGGCCTGGCGTGCTGCGATTCATGGGGTCCCAAAGAGTCGGACACAACTAGTGACTGAACTGAACTGACTGAACTGAATGATATAGAGGTTTTCCATACCTTCTTCAATTTAAGTTTGAATTTTGCAATAAGTAGTTCATGATCTGAGTCACAGTCCTCAGCTCACATTCTTGTTTTTGCTGACTGCATCGAGCTTCTCTATCTTAGGCTGCAAAAAATATAATCAATCTGATTTCAATATTGACTGTTTGGTGATGTCCATGTGTAGACATGGACATCATGTGTAGAGTCATCTTTTATGTTGTTGGAAGAGGGTGTTTACTATGACCAGTGTGTTCTCTTGGCAAAACTTTGTTAACTTTTGCTGTGCTTCATTTTGTAGTCCAAGGCCAAACTTGCCTTTACTCCTATATAATTTACTTCCTTCTTTTGCATCCTAGTCCCCTATGATGAAAAGCACATCTTTCTTTTGAGTGTTAGTTCTAGAAAGTCTTGTAGTCTTCATAGAACTGTTCAGCTTCTTCAGCATTAGTGATTGTGGCATAGACTTGGATTACTGTGATACTGAATGCTTTGCCTTGGAAATGAACAGAGATTATTCTGTTGTTTTTGAGATTGCACCCATGTGCTGCATTTTAACTCTTTTGTTGACTATGAGGGCTACTCCATTTCTTCTAAGGGATTTTTGCCCATAGGTCATCTGAATTAATTCACCCATTCTGGTCCATTTTAGTTCACTGATTCCTAAAATGTCGACATTCACTCTTGCCATCTCCTGTTTTACCACATCCAACTTGCCTTGATTCATGGACCTAACATTGCAGATTCCTATGCAATACTGGCTGTGGCACCCCACTCCAGTACTCTTGCCGGGAATACCCCATGGATGGAGGACCCTGGAAGGCTGCAGTCCATGGGGTCTCGAAGAGTCAGGTATGACTGAGTGACTTCACTTTCACTTTTCAGTTTCATGCATTGGAGAAGGAAATGGCAACCCACTACAGGGTTCTTGCCTGGAGAATCCCAGTGACGAGGGAGTCTGGTGAGCTGCTGTCTGTGAGGTCACACGGAGTTGGACATGACTGAAGCGACTTAGCAGCAGCAGCAGCATGCAATATTATTCTTTACAGTATTGGACTTTATTTTTATCACCAGTTACATCCACAACTTGGCATTATTTTCACTTTGCTCAACCTCTTCATTCTTTTTGGAGTTATTTCTCCATTCTTTTCCAGTAGCATATTGGGCACCTACCTACCTGGGGAGTTCATCTTTCAGTGTCCTATCTTTTTGCCTTTCATACTGTTCATGGGGTTTTCAAGGTAAGAATACTGAAATGGTTTGCCATTCCCTTCTCCAGTGGACCACATTTTGTCAGAACTCTCCACCATGGCCCATCTATCTTGAGTCGTCCTACAAGGCATGGCTCATTGTTTCACTGAGTTAGACAAGCTGTGATCCATGTGATCAGTTTGGTTAGTTTTCTGTGATTGTGGTTTTCATTATGTCTGCCCTCTGATAGATAAGGATAAGAGGCTTTTGGTTTGGGACTGGCTGTGGGGGAATCTGGATCTTTCTCTGATGGGTGGGGCCATGTTCAGTAAATCTTTAATACAATTTTCTGTTGATGGGTGGTGCTGTGTCCCCTGACTGTAGTTTGGCCTGTAATGGTGACCTCTTTCAAAAGGACTTATGCCAGCATACCCCGTGGCTCACAGGACTGTTGTATTCAGTGTCCCTACCCCTGGCAGGCCACTGTCGACCCATGCCTCCACTGGAGACTCCTGGACACTCACAGGCAAGTCTGGCTCAGTCTCTCATGGGCGCCACTGCTCGTTTCTCCTGGGTCCTGGTGTTCACAAGGTTTTGTGTTCTCTAAGAGTCTGTTCCCAGTCCTGTGGAAGTTTTGTAATCAAATCCCACTGGCCTTCCCTGGGGGCCCTCTGTCCCTTTGCTGGATCCCCAGGTTGGGGGATCTATTGTGGGCCCTAGAACTTTTCCAACAGTGCAAGAACTTTTTTGATTTAATTGTTCTCCAGTTTGTGAGTTATCTTCTTGGCAGCTCTATGGTGGGGCTAATGGCGACCTCCTCTTAAAAGAGGATTTATGCCACATGCTGGGCCTCCCAGGTCTGTGGCAGCCAGAGCCCCTGCCCCTGCAGCAGGCCACTGCTGACCTGTGGCTCTGTATGAGACCCTTAAATACTCAAAGGCAGGTCTGGCTCAGTCTCTGTGGAGCCTCTGGGTCCTGGTGTGCATAAAGTTTTGTTTGAACCCTCCAAGTATCTGCGGGGGGTATCAGGTTTGATTTCTAAATGTGATTTTGCCCTTCCTACTGTGTTGTTGGGACTCCTCCTTGTCCTTGGACACGGGGCATCTTTTTTTTAGTGGGATCCAAATTTCTTGTGTTGATGATTGTTCAGGATTGAGTTGCAATTTGGGAATTCTCATAGGAGAAGATAAGTACGTGTCCTTCTACTCTGCCGTCTTGAGAGGTTGTTTGAATTAAGATGCATATATCTTTTTGAATTATGATTTTTTTTCTGGATATATACCCAGGAATGGGATTGCTGGATCATATGGCAACTCTATTTTTAGTTTTAAAACGAACCTTCATATTGTTCTCCATAATAGCTATACCAGTTTCCATTCCCACCAACAGTGTAGGAGGGTTCCCTTTTCTCCACACCCTCACAGCGTTTATTGTCTGTAGATTTTTTGATGGTCATTCTGACTGGTAGGTTTGAGGTAGTACCTCATTGTAGTTTTGATTTTCATTTCTCTAATAATTAGTGATTTTACGCACCTTTTCATGTGCCTCTTGTCCATCTGTATGTCTTCGTTGGAGAAATATCTATTTAGGTCCACCCGTCTTTTGATTGGGTTGTTTTATTTTTTTAGTATTTAGCTGCATGAGTTGTATATTTTAGAAATTAATTCCTTGACAGTTGCTTCATTTGCAAATGTTTTCTGTCATTCTGTGAGTTGTCTTTTCATTCATTTTGTTTATGGTTTCCTTTGCTGTACCATAGCTTTTAAGTTTAATTAGGTCCCATTTGTTTGTTTTTGTTGTTATTTTCATTTCTCTAGGAAGTAGATCAAAAAAGATATTGCTGCAATTTGTGTCAGAGTGTTCTGCCTATGTTTTCCTCTACGAGTTTTATGGCATTACATTTAGGCCTTTAATCCATTTTGAGTTGATTTTTGTGTATGGTGTTAGAATTTGTTCTAATTTCATTCTTTTACATGTAGCTGCCCACTTTCCCCAGAACCATTTATTGAGAGACTGCCTTTTCACCACTGTATCTTCTTGTCTCCTTTATCATAGATTAATTTACCATAGGTATGTGGGTTTATTTCTTGATTTTCTATCCTGTTCCCTGATCTGTATTTCTGTTTCTGTGCTAGTACTATATATACTGTTTTGATTTCTATAGAGTTATAGTATAGTCTGAAGTCAGTAACCCTAATTTCTCCAGTACTATTTTTCTTTCTCAAGATTGCTTTGGTTATTCAGGGTCTTTTCTGTCTCCATACAGTTTTAAAGTGTGTGTGTGTTTTTTTTTTTTTTTTGGTTCTGGTTCTGTGGAAAATGCCATTGGTGATTTAATAGGGATTGTACAACTTCATTTGTGTCATATTTCAGATTCCACATATAAGCGACATCATATGGTATTTGTCTTTTTCATCTGACTTAATACAATGATCTCTAGGTCCACGCCTGTAGTTGCAAATGACATTACTTCATTCTCTTTTATGGCTGAGTGGTATTCCCTTGTATATATGTAGCACTTCTTCTTTGTCCATTTATCTGTCAGTGGACATTTAGGTTGTTTTCATGTCTTGGGTATTTTAAATAGTGCTGCTATGAACATAGGGATGCATGTATCTCTTTGAATTATAGTCTTTTTTGTTATTAAATTGTATGAGCCATTTCAGTAGCTTGGAAACCAGTCCTTTGTCAGTTGCATCATTTCAAATATTTTCTCCCATTCTGTACGTTGTTTTTCATTTTGTTTATGGTTTTCTTTGCTGTGAAAAAGGTCATCTGTTTGATTAGGTCCCATTTGTTTATTTTTGCTTTTATTTCTATTGGGTGGATAATATTTTTGTATTGTTAAATGCTTCTACTGGAGCAAAGCAAATTGCCCCAACCTCAGAATATTAGACATGGGTACCCTAGAGATGTGGTTAGAGGATGTGAGGACATTTTTTTTTCTTTTTCTGTGACTTCAGAAGTCTACAACTTTTAAATTGCTCTGCCCACATCATGCTTTATTTAATAGAGAGTCCAGTTGAAAGATACATCTCATCAGTCTTGGGTGTGAATGTAGTGAATCTGAACATGGGTTTGAATGGCAAGGAAGTGTGTGTGTGTGTGTGTGTGTGTGTGTGTGTGTGTGTGTATGTGATGTCTACAGAATGTGTAAACAGATGCTGACAGGCATGGGCACTGATATACAGAATCCCACTTATTACTGAAATGTATGCCACCTGGAAAAGTTTTTTTTTTTTTTTTACTGCTAATTACATAAATAAATGGTTCAGAGACCTCTAATTTTCTTATCAAAAACAAATAGAAGTAATATCTTTCAGTTAACAGTCCTGAGTTGGCCGGGCTGGGTGGGTGCCTCTGCTCTGTTTGGTCGTTTAGGTTTCATCTGATGCTGTTGCTCCAACATTACCATTCTGTGGTGTAGCCCTCATCTGCCTGGCATTTGTTGTCTTTGCATGAGTGTGTGTATGCATCATTATAAGAATGTGCATTTATTCCACAGGGCTCTATAAAGCTGTATTAATATTAAGTGGAAAAAATGCAGTTAATATTCTTCCCTGATATATTTTCCAGCAACAAACCTCTGATTTATGTTGTCCCTTTTTAAGGGGTGAATCTTTTGCAGACCCATCCTTACTGAGTCCTCACCTCTTCACAGCAAGCACAGAGGCTGGAGTTCTAAGGGGCTCAGTAATGAGCCATAATACAGGGAAGGACCTGGAAGTGGCTACGAATAATGAGAAAACCAAACGGGATGAGAGTAACAGTGACAACAGATAGCTTTGTCTTGTGTAAATTAAGTTTGTCCAGCGGCAACAGAAGCTAGGATAAACTCAAAGTGAAATTCCATCTTAAGGCTCACGTTACCTTCAGAAGCAATTGAAAGGCTAAAAAGTAACCCAAGTCACTTTTGAATCAGGAATATTCTTTATGGGTAATGTTACCAGTAAGAACTAAGTCCTAAGCTGTTCCCTTTTCCATAGCACTAGTAGACTTTCATCATGGATACACCCACCACATACCTCCTTCTCTTTTCTGGGTGCCTTGGTTAGAGAAATTCTTCACTGTATTTTTCTGTTTTTCTAACAGAACTGCTGTACTCTCTGCTGCTCACATCTCTGTATAAACATCACTCTCTGAAGTAGACAGACCTGGAGTTTCACTTCACACTCAAGAGGCAGAGCTCTGTGAGAGTTTGAGTGAAAGGGTATAGTTTGTTTAAGCCTTATTCAGGAGAAGTTGGAAGGAAGGTGGTCTCTGGGTATTTAGAATGGCTTGTTTTCCCTAAGATAAGCTCTGAGAAGCATTCTCATTGGCTGACATGTTTCCTGGTGAAACAACAGCAAAAAGTTGTTTTAGGGGTAGCAAAGCATGAGGGGAAAAAGTGTAGTTTTTAGAAACTGACAGAATTGAGTTCTGATCCTAATAGCTCCAAACACCAGCTGTTTAATCTTTGGAGACAGCTAGTAATACCCAAGTATGCATTTCCCTTACCTTCTTTTGAAAATAGAAGAATGAAACACGTCACTTTTCAGGCTGGGACTCTATTTCACAATCCTTTTGAATTGAGGTGCAGGCAAATAACTATGTTTTCCCAGAGGAATGTGAGTGGAAGTGATATGTGAAATATCAGTGTCACCTCCTTAAAGAAACAGCCAGTCCTTCCACAAGACTTGCTTGTACACATTTTGATGGGTTGAAACAGTGATGTGGCCCTGAGGCCAGGCTGGTAAGGACTGCAGTGAGGACCGCAGTGTAGAGGAGATAGAGCAACAACATAGGAGGAACCTGGGTCCCTGAGTGATCATATGGAACAGAGTTCCTCACTAGTCCTAGCCATCTGCTGATCCCTGTACTCCTGAGAGAAAATAAGTATCTTATCCTTGAGTCACTATATTATTTGGTGCATTTTATGTTTTATATATAATAAATTGAGAATGTTTTTTGTCTGCCTCCTAAGTTTTCTCATCTGCAAAATGAAGAAAATATATTGCTTATTTATAAGCTTATTATGAAGATTACACAAATAAATGATTAGTGTGTGTTTGTATGTTCTATATTTGCCTAGTATTGTTATTGTTTATGCATACATATAAGTCTACCATAAAAGCAAATTTTTAAGATGGATGAAATATATGTCTATAGCATTTTTACTTTTTGTGTCATGAGGAGGGTGAACAACCATCCTGATTTTCCTAGGACTGATGGGATTTCTGGAAGGTAAAAAACTTAAAACTGACACAATATCAAACTGGATCAAATTGGTTAGTCAACTGGAATTCCACTGAGACTTTCAGTGCTAAAACAGAGGCTGTCCTAGGAAAATGGGAAAGAGCTGGTCACTCTATTCACAACACAGCAGTTGGAGAAGTTTTTTGAAATAAATCTGAATTTGAAGTAGCATGCATCCTAACTCTCTCTCTTTCTCAAGTCTGTTGTGAATTTAACCCACTGATACCAACTCTATAATTTATATAATTTTCTTTACTTTGAAACATTCATTATCATAGATGAGAAGCGCTTTATACATTCCTTTGCCATTAGTGGTTTCCCACGTGGCTCAGTGGTAAAGAATCCAACATGCCAGTGCAAGGAGACACAGGAGATGTTGGTTCAGTCCCTGGGTTGGGACGATCCCCTGGAGAAGGAAATAGCAACCCATTATGCTTGCCTTGGATAATCCTGTGTACAGAGGAGCCTGGCAGGCTTCAATCCATGGGTTGCAAAGAATCAGGCATAACTGAGCACACACACAAAAGCATTGCCATTACTAGCTTGCACATTGCCACCTTGAAGAAGTAGATGTTGTCATCCTTTTGTATTAAGTAACTGTAGGGTGTAGCAAAAGGCAAATGGTGACACAGTCATTGAGTCCTTTGGGGAACTTTTATATAAAATCTAATTGACTACGAGGTGATCACATTGGTGGTTCCTCACACTGAGACCATCGAAGTACTGACTTGATTTGCTAGGGAAAATTTGGTTCCCTTATTGTGACTATAGGTTCATTTAGAGGAGAAGAGACAACAGTACAACTTACTTACCCATAAGACTGAGTTTTCTGGCCCACTGTCCATTGTTTAAGCTGTATCTCAAATTGGAATTTAAATTTACCAACTAGTAAGTTTGATGTGCTGAACTGTGACTTAGTGAGAGCTTAGAGGACAAAAATCCAGGTTATTTTTTTTCTTGATAAAATTTCCTTCATATTTTACTCATTTCCCTCCTTCCTGTATGAGTATGAAGAAAATTCCTGTTATATCCTAGGTCAAGCCTAAGCTTATTCCTCCAAAATGACTTAGTGTCTCCAGCAGTTACTTCAATGCCAAGCATGTGCATCTAATGTTCAGGAAGGTGTTGCACTGGGGCAGTGTGGTGAACCAGGATTGAGAATCCTCTGGAATCACTATTCACTTTTGATTCTGAAACTTTTTGTTGATCTTTCTGTTGTAATAACTTGATATTCTCCAGGATTTCTTGGTCATATTTCCAAAAGTACCTGGAAGAAATCTTCATTGTAAGTGAAATCATATGGGAGCAATAGCCCCTCCAGCAGCAGTAATGAGTACTATATAATCAACAGCAAATGCAAAGCCACTGTCAGTGTTGGGCTGTGACGGTTTCTGCTGTCGATTCCATTGAACTGACTAGCAGTAGCGGTGTCCTCTACCCCTTGGATCTCCCAAGCTTCATGCTGGACCTGAGAGAATACTATTTGAACCATTATTTGCCAAGGATATGAGCATTATAGGTAGGGAAGCAGTTCCTTCCTATCTAGGGGAGGAATTATCTAGCTTCACAAACCAGATTGCATTTTCATTGCTGAAAGCTATAGCTTTCTTGTCAAACAGATATTTCAACTATCTTTGCCAGAAAACCAACCTGATAAATGTTGCACACTTTTTCAGTGTTTCTTTCTGGCACTATAATGTTGTGACTTTAGCTTGTGCAATATTTATGCGAGGTCTGGGAACTAGCTCTTTTGGGTCAGCAATCAGAGGACTGTTAGTAACAAGGAAAAGAGGATATAGGTCCTCATAAACTTTCCTTCTCCATTTTTGATGGCCAGAAAAAGCTGTTACTATAGTAATGGAATCTTAAACTATATATATGTGTGTACGTCTTATAAATCATATATATGATTTATAAAGATTCCTATATGGCTAGAGACATGTTTTTCTTATATTTGGGGGCTTAGGGCATTTCTGTAAAGTTTCCTGTTTCAGAAAAGTTGAAGTGAGATGAATACCTCTGCTTCTAGCGCTCTGATAATGTTGTAAAATTGTTGAGAAGAAATAACCTAGGGGGTTACATGATTGTCTTTGAGAATATTATTTACTTTTAATTTCATTGCAAATGTTTATCAAGTAGATTGAAATGTCCTATTAGCATTGTTTTCTATTGGACCTCAGTTTTCTTTTCTTATGTTTTACATGCTATTAATGCTATCATTGTTATCATTACACTGTCTAAAAAGTGGAGTGGGGCATAAAGAAAGCTATCTTCAAAGAATTTATAATCTAGTTGATAAGACAGGGCTTAAACTTTTAAGTTTTCCCATAATAATGGTGGTGACATTTGAGCTAAGTTTTCTGGTTCTATGCAAATGGTCAATATTGGATTGAGAAAGTCCCCATTTTGGCCTAGTGTGTGGACCAGAGAACAGAGATTGAGAGCAGAAGATGACTATTCAGAAAGCAAATATGGATATTCACAGCCAGAGTAAGCAATTGCAAGACCTCAAATTTAAGGAGCAGTCCATTGGAAAACTGAAAGAAGAAAGTAAACAGCCCAGTTGGGGAGAAAAAACAGATTTACTGGAAAATTTAAGTTGGACTGATGGTTATTGTTGTTTTCTCCTTTTTGGTGTTGTCATTTTCCCTTGGTAGATTTCAAGATGCCCTCCTGATCTTTGTCGTGTCTAGCTGCTGAGAACCAGTATATTGGAGTGACTGGAAAAGGTTCTATAGAGGAAATGTAACTGTAAGTTGACTTTGATAGATTGGAAGAATTTAGAGGATGAATAAACAGGAAACCATAAAGAATATTAATTATCTTTGTACTGAATCTAAAGATAAATTATTTTAAAAATATTAATATGTTTAAGAACAGATTTGATAAACACATATGGGCTCTTCTGTCTACTTGGATTCTGATTACATGGGAGTGGTGGTATTTGAGCTTACCTTCTAGGAATGTCACTTTAAGAAAACTACTTGGAAGAATGATACACCGTATTACTCTTATTCTGATATCATTCTAGAAACTGGGAGTCTTACATGGGCACAGCAATGTGCTAGGTACTTTAAGGGAATACCAAAGTGAATATCATGGTTTTGCTTTCAAAATAATGAAAGAATAAGCCACTTGCGTAAAAAACTCAGATAAAAGACTATGTATGTAAGAATCAGTGGCATGCAGGCATACAACTTGGGGTTTTAGGAGGAACAGTAATTCTGAAGGCAGCACAACTGATAATGGTTTTGAGAGGAATTTTTTTCAGGATGAGTGCTGTTACTTCTTAAAAATTGTTTATTTATTGACTGTGCTGAGTCTTTTTGCTGTGTGGGCTTTTCTCTAGTTGTAGTGAGTCGGGGCCATTCTTTGTTGCAGTGGATTGACTTCTCATTGCAGTGGCTTCTCTTGTATACAGAGCAGAGGCTCTAGGGTGTACAGGCTTCAGTAGTTGCAATAGATGAGTTCAGTAGTTGTGGCTCCTGGGCTCTAGAGCATAGGCTTAATAGTTATGGCAAATGGGTTTAGTTGCTTCATAGCATGTAGGATATTCTCAGACCAGGGATTGAACCCATGTCTTCTGCATTGGCCAGCAGATTCTTTACCATTTATCCACCTGGGAAACCCTGTTACTTTAAAAAAAAAAAAGGCAAAAACCACTACAATATTGTAGAGTAATTAGCCTCCAATTAAAATAAGTTAATTAACTAAAAAAAGAAAAAAGGAATTTCTTGACAAATCATTAGTGGAAGCTGAGATCCCACGTGTCCTGAATGAACTGCCCTAGTCAGGACAACAGAGAAGGCAATGGTACCCCACTCCAGTACTCCTAAATGGAAAATCCCATGGATGGAGGAGCCTGAAAGGCTGCAGTCCATGGGTTCACTGAGGGTTGGACGTGACTGAGCAACTTCACTTTCACTTTTCAGTTTCATGCATTGGAGAAGGAAATAGCAACCCACTCTAGGGTTCTTGCCTGGAGAATCCCAGGGACGGGGGAGCCTGGTGGGCTGCCGTCTATGGGGTCACACAGAGTTGGACACGACTGAAGCGACTTAGCAGCAGCAGCAGCAGCAGTCAGGACAAAGCAAGATTTTTTTTTTTAATTGTAAGAAGGACAGAGGAAGAGAAGGAAGGAGGGAGGGAGAACTTGACATGGAGCCAGAAAGCAATGCAAAGTTGTATGCTTCTCAGTATAATTCCTAAGAATTCCTAGCAATTCCTAAGAATTGCTAAATCTTCAGTAATGCCTAAAAAGATTATTAAATGATGAATATAAATACGTTTCCCTAGACTGAATTGTATGTTCTGGCTCTAATGAGGCAGAATGAAGCTATTTTGCCTATAGTGACAGGGGAAGAAATAAGTGACAGGAATTCATGATTATCATGAGGTTAATTTCTGAGGAGAAAGAGACCCCAGATGACACCTGTGTGATATTAAGAAAGCTCTTGGGAGAGATGTGGTTTGAATTGGGACTTTGACTTCAGCAGTTAGCTATGGGGAACTGTAGGGGATATTCCAGGAGGAAGAATGAGCATGGGCCAAGGCACCGAGGATGGAAGAGGCAGGGTCCGTCACCATAATCAGCGTTCGTGCCAACTGTGTTATACAAATCAGTCCAAAGGAAAAGCAGAGACTGGCCAGACTTGACATGGGCTGGTTAGGGTGGAACCCAAGACTGTAGTTCCTCTGTAGTCCACCTGTTACTGAGTCCAAAGTTATACTGCTTGCCATATGTGTGTGTGCTTAGTTACACAGTTGTGTCCGACTGTTTGCAACCCTTTGGACTATAGCCCACCAGGCTTCTCTGTCCATGGGATTTTCCAGGCAAGAATATTGGAGTGGGTTGCTACTTTCTTCTCCAGAGGATCTTCACAGTCCGAGGATAGAACCTGCATCTCCTGTGTCTCTTGCATTGTGAGGCAATACTTTACCCACTGAGCCATCAGGGAAGTCTTCTTGTCACATGACAGGCCAATAAATCAAAAGATGAATTGTTGGAGGAAGTAATAGTGACTTTATTTGGAAAGTCAGCACACTGAGAAGGTGGTGGACCTGTGTCCCAAGAGCCATCTAGTGTAGGTTTGGATGCTAGTTTCTTCTAGAGAGCAAAGAGGGCTAAGTGAGGAGGTAGAGTAAAAATGGTTAAGTTGTTGCCGATCCTTCCTGGCTTTGACTAGACTCTGGAAGGGATGTGTTAATTTCGTTTTTCCTGCAGCCATTCACAGGTAGGCCTGGTCAGGATGTTTCCTGTGAGCTAAACAAAGATATTTCTGAGTAAGCTCAGGCAAGGGAGGCTGGCTCTTGGAGAAGAGCCGTTATCTATACTTGAAGCTGTAGGCAGCATTCTTTTAGTGACTACCTGGTAGCAAAAAGCAATTGAATGCAAAGGTTAAAGTAAAAGAAAAAAAATGGAATCAGATTTGTTCTTCCCTTTTGCACTCCTAATGTGTAGGTGGTTCTTGTTCTATTACATTTGGAACCTGGATCTTTGCGGTTTCTTCTTGTTAGGCCGGGTCCTAAAGAATTGCTTTCTGCCTCCTGAAAACAGTAGTGGCAGCAGACTGGGTTTCAGGAATGGGGTGCCTATAGTGGCCCATCAGGCAGTGCCCCATCTTCTGGTTATGATTAAGTTGTCATGTGGCACATTTTTGCTTGGCTATGGCTTTCTGGAGAACCTTGGGAGATGTCAAACCCCATAACTGATCCTTGGGACCAAAGCATTCACGGACAATTAAATGAAAGCAGACACACTGGGGCCTGCCTCTGAAATGTGGCAGCCCACATCTTTGAAAGTTACAAACCCCACTGTCTGTCATCCCCCATAGACTCTCCATTGCTCCTGCTTGTCAGCTCGCATGCAACCTGAATCACTTGACACTGGGGAAAAGGTGAAGTAAAAGTGCAATAAAACCCTCTGTTGACTGGCAGTGCCCTTGAATGTGATACTCCCTTTCAAAGAACAATGTTTGAAACATCCTAGAATTTCTGGCAAACATGTAATTAATGCCCATCAAATGCTTTTGATTAAAAAGAGTGTGAATCTAAAGCCACACGGAAAGCGAATTTATCTATTTTTTTTTTTTTAAGGCGAGCACGTTGCTTGTACCTTGGAGGGTTATTTAGTAACCCTAGAACTATGGTTCTGGGAGTTGGAAAGTTGTCCAATGTTAGGTTGCAATCTATGTTTGATTTGCAAACACAGTTGCTCCTTCACCAAGTGGCCACTCAACTGAAGTCAAAAGTTATCTGATTACAGGAAACTAACTTGATCATTCTGGTTGCTGTCAATATTTTGTAAGCTTGTTCCAACCAAACATCCTTGGAAAATTTCCGTTTTCATCTTATTGTGTATATACAACTTGGGTAATATTCCCTTTGTTTTGGAAAGAGCTGCAATTTGAGAAGATGCCTTTTGAGGCCTTTCAAAATGGTTTGCATTTTTTTTTCTCTGTAGGAAAGCGTTGCAGGCCAACACAATATGGCCTCAGTCTAATATAATAAATTAGTGATGCACACCTAGAGAAGGAAATGACAATCCAATCCAGTATCCTTGGCTGGGAAATCCCAGGGACAGAGGGCCCTGGCAGGCTATAGTACATAGGGTCATGAAAGAGTCGGACATGATTTAGTAACTAAACAACAACAACAACTCTGTTTGGAGGGTAAGATATAGGAAAGCTCCTTCATGCTAATTTCCTGCCCATTTATAATCACTAGGTCTTAAAATTCCCCATGTATATCTGTCAGGTAGATGAAAAGGCCCCATGACTTCTGCTCAGATATTTCCCACACCTGGGTTTTGATAGTAGTTCTAGAACTTAAAGCTCAACATTCAGAAAATGAAGATCAGGGTGTCCGGTCCCATCACTTCATGGGAAATAGATGGGGAAACAGTGGAAATAGTGGAAGACTTTATTTTTTTGGGCTCCAAAATCACTGAAGATGGTGATTGCAGCCATGAAATTAAAAGATGCTTACTCCTTAGCAGAAAAGTTATGACCAACTTAGACAGCATATTCAAAAGCAGAGACATTACTTTGCTGACTAAGGTCCATCTAGTCAAGGCTATGGTTTTTCCAGTGGTCATGTATGGACGTGAGAGTTGGATTGTGAAGAAGGCTGAGCTCCGAAGAATTGATGCTTTTGAACTGTGGTGTTGGAGAAGACTCGTGAGAGTCCCTTGGACTGCAAGGAGATCCAACCAGTCCATTCTGAAGGAGATCAGCCCTGGGATTTCTCTGGAAGGAATGATGTGGAAGCTGAAACTCCAGTACTTTGGCCACCTCATGCAAAGAGTTGACTCATTGGAAAAGACTCCAATGCTGGGAGGGATTGTGGGCAGGAGGAGAAGGGGACGACAGAGGATGAGATGGCTGGATGGCATCACGGACTCGATGGATGTGAGTCTGAGTGAACTCTGGGAGTTGGTGATGGACAGGGAGGCCTGGCATGCTGTGATTCATGGGGTCGCAAAGAGTTGGACATGACTGAGTGATTGAACTGAACTGAACTGGAGTAGGAAGAGAAGAAGGTCTAAGAAAATGAAACAAGCAAAAAAACTTCCAGTTTGCAACATCAAATTTCATTACGTTCCATTATAAGTAACTCTAATTAACCAAGTCTTTTCACAGTTAAAGTTACTTTGTGAAAAGCAGTTGTGTGTCCCATTCTCCAGGAGCAGATGGCAGTTATATGGAATCATTGCACTGTCCTTCACTTCAGAGATTTATAAGAAGAGTGAGGTCATGTTTACCAAGCCTTCTGCTTTCCTCACCAAATCAATTCCTTGTCAGTTTCCAGCCAGATCTCTGGAAGGGGTTAAGTAGGAGTCCAGGGGGACCACTTGACATCTGCTCCACTTACGACTTTTTGATCTTGTTGTTTTTTGGTGTTGGAAG
Organism: Madoqua kirkii; assembly: GCA_006408675.1. Taxonomy (NCBI): domain Eukaryota; kingdom Metazoa; phylum Chordata; class Mammalia; order Artiodactyla; family Bovidae; genus Madoqua; species Madoqua kirkii. Next base: position 16,860 of record SJYC01003400.1, on the reverse strand, counting down.
GGCAGGTCTACATGGAATGTGTGTTTGTGTGTGTGTGTGTGTGTGGGTGTAAGCATGCGATGAGGGTGGAGGGAGAGACTCTGTACACTTTGGTGTGGGAGTGAGAAGGAAAACAACCCCATGATGACAGATCAAAAGCAGTCAAAATAACTTTTTTTTAAAAAGTTGAGTGGAATTACATGCTATAAAACAATGATAATGGGAAGGAAAACACTGGGGGACTCATTCTGAAACCCTTTGTGAATAGGAATGTAAACTCTGGGTGTTTTACTATCATTAACCAACACTTTAACATGGGTGTCAATGAAAATTAAATTACATACTTCTCTCTGAGCTACAGCCCAGTTAACTAAGCCTCTAGGCATAGAGTTTATTCTTTTGCAAAAATAAAATGAAATGGTGCCAAGAATATGTGCAAAGCTTGGGCAGAGGTGGTAGTGTGGTTTACTTGCTAAGTCACATCTGACTTTTGTGACCAAATGGATTGGAGCCTGCCAGGCTCCTCTGTCCATAGGATTTCCCAGGCAAGAATACTGGTATGAGTTGCCATTTCCTTCTCCAGGGGATCTTCTCAACCTAGGGATTGAACTCAGATCTCCTGCATTGCAAGCAGATACTTTATCAACTGAGCTACTAGGGAAGCTTCTAGGGCAGAGCTTACAGATGCCTGAAGGCACAAGGATAGGATGCAAATGGCAAGGCCACTAGCATCATTATCTCTTGGGCAGAGGTGACAGATACTAATGCTAGTGGCCTTGCCATTTGCATCCTCTCTTTGTGCTTTTCAGGCTGCTGATACAGAAATACCACAGACTAGGTAGCTTATAAAGAACAGAGAAGCATTTCTGAGTCCTGGAGAGGAAGTCTGAAGTCAAGGTGCTTGCACATGCAGTGTCTGGTGAGGCTTCACTTTCTGCACTAGACGGCTGTGAGCTCTCTGGGGCTTCTTTTAAGGGCACTAATCCCATTCATGAGGGCTCCATCTTTATGACACGTTGTCACCTCCAAACACATCACACTGGGGTCTAGATTTTAACATATGAATCTGGGGGAGTGGGACACATGTTTAGTTGATGGCACATCCCAAACTCTGTCTGGTCCTCATCTTTGGTGGGGATTGAGAGGAGAAATGAGGGAAAGGTAATTGGGATGGGCAAAAGAAAATTGCCTGAAGCATCCCAAAGCCTAAGGTGTTTCCTGAAGTATCAATACCTGGAAGAGCGGTGCAAAGAGAGGGTGAAGGACAGTCATTGCTGCAGTCACAGTGGGATTTGGGATCTCAGGACAGGAGCCACAGCCATCACTGCCTCCCCTGAAACTGCCATTGGTTGACTGGACAGCGTCTCTTTAGGTCCTGGAAGGATTAGAAGATGAAGGCCTGGGTGTGACGGAGATGGTCTGGTTCACAAGTTTTTAGCATTAGCAAGTCTCCTTGTCTTGGCCACTCTCAAACCGAGTCCTGATTATGTCTTGTTCTGACTGCTCTGGGGTTAAGGTGTTCTCTTGGTCTACTATGAGCATCCTGTTTATTTATTCTCAGATATGAACAAAATTGGTTTATCTGAATCTTCCTAATCTAACTGAGGCTGAGAAACCACAGTTAGCTGTGGGGAGCAGGAGGAGTCAAGTTCAGGGTTTGGTAACAGGAAAGCTTGGACAGTGGAAAGGAGGTGCATATCAGGTGAGGACCTGAAGTCCAGTTTTTGCTCTGACCCAGATGGCCAAAGGGAATGTGGTAGCTTCAACTGCACCCTAAGGCTTCATGCTCATGGCATGTCTGTAGCAGGTAATTACCACTTGTGTACTGGTTTACAGACTGTGAAGTTGTCTCATCCTCCTCACACACCTAGAAAATGGTTAAGGTGAGAACTGAACCCAAGTGTCACTAAGCCAGGGAATCAGTATCCTAAATCCTGTGTCCTGGTCCTAAGGGACTTGGTGGCTGGGGAGTTTTTTCAGCCTGTGTTTTAGAGGTCAGATCCACCAGAGGAGGCAGCCAGGCCCCTTAATGACAATCCCATCTACACCTCAAGTTGAAAGGGTCTTGTTTTCCAGTGATTTTTTTTTTTCATGGTGGAAAAGGTGTGTTACACGTGACTGCTATTAGCTAGAACCTGCCCTGGTTAGGTCTTCGTGATCTAACTGCCCTGGACATCCATCTCGACACCCTGCCTTCTGAGTCCAGACATCTGGATGGGGATGTGGGGCCACAAAGGGGGTGTGCCCCTCCTCTGCCTTTCATGTCACCTGGCATCTGCTCAGCAAGGTCTATCGTGAAGGCTTAAAACTAATCTTCTGTAGTTTATGAGCCCAAATCCATTTGCAGTAAGGAAGACCCCGGCTGAACAGCGGCTTAAGCAAATGTCCTCCTCTATAGCATTCCTATGGCGAGACTTGAGTTCCACATGCATGATATAAGAGAGAGGCCAGGCAGGCCTTTCTCCCACACGTGGCTCAGAAATCATTTAGAAAACGCACAGAAAGACAGCCCTGGGAAGGCAACTGTTCCTTCTGCTCTGGGCCGGGCCTGAGCTCGCAGGCCACTCCTTGTGGGCTCCTCTGATCTCAAGGTGTGATTAAAAACAGGTGTCTACCCAGTGCCTATAAAATATATACTGGTAATGGGGGAGATCTTTGGAGAATCTTTCAACTGGTAGATATATGGAGATAATTCCCAGCTCTGAGTCTACCTAGATCCAGGCCTCTAGACCTATCTCTTTAAAAAAAAAAAAATTCCAGAAAACTTTCAGGGAAACTGGGAGCATATGGTTCCATCATCCTGTTTCATAGAAAGAAATGTGAAAAGCATTAGAGAAACTCTGTCAAAATGTCAGAGTGGGCATGGCCCTCCTGGAAAAGCCTCTCTTGTCCCTTACCTTGTTCCCCCCACTTTCCCCGTCAGGGTGACCCAAGTGACCTTGGGCTGTAGGGCAAAGTGGTGACTGCAATTCAAATGCCAGATTTACCCAATTTTTATTTAGTAAATAAATTGAATGTACTGCTGCTCATGTTTGGGATAAATACCTGATTAGAGTCTCTTAAAATATGACTACTACTGACCATAAATGAAAGGAATTTCAGCTGGGCAGTGTCTGTCCCGAGCAAGAGGATTAGGTTTCCTCTTTATTTGTTGTCAGCAAGGGCTCCTGATCTTTCGTACCTTGCAAGCTCATTAAGCAGATGCTCGAACGTGGGGATACTGACAACGCAGCTGTATTTCATTTGTAGATAATTGATGCAATAAATGTAATAACCAAACGAGATATGTTGACTCATGAGCTAATTTGGGTGTAGATGTTACAGCACTTGTGCAGCTGGAAATGTTTCCATCATACAAATCTGTTTCAGATAAATGCGCCCCATTCCTGTCCTCACTAAGAACAGAACAACAAAGTCAAGTCATTCTGTATATCTGAAAATACAGAAGTTTGTAAGTTATGGTTGGTCTAACTACTGTTTGAAAAAATATGAATACTAGCAATTTATTACACAAACAGGTGACATTACCCCTTACACATTGTGGGGTATAAATTAAGGTGCTTGGACCTGACTTCCTAGGCACTTTGTTCTGAACCCCAGAAAAACCTTGGTTGAAAAGCTGTGGCTACAGTGTTTTTCTTCTCCCTTTTACAGCAGGCAGAATTTCTTTTTCCATGGTCCATCTATTTCCTCACCTTTTATCTTCATCGATATTTAGAGAAGGCAATTTGAGCAGTTCTGTGTGAGAGGCACAGTTCTGGGACTTTAAAACAGTGGCTCTTGGGATGGACAGTCTTCTGTTAAGGCTGTCCATGCCAAGTTTCTTTCTAGTATACAGAAACTCAGTGAGCAAGAAGCCGTTATATTAGTCCAGCTAATAGCCTAGATCAGGGATTGGTATACTATTAATATACGTACTGTCTGTTTTTGTATAGCTCAGAATTAAGAAAGTTTTATAGTTTCAAATGGTTGCAAAGAATCAAAGAAAGAATAATTTTGGAGGATGACATGAAAATTGTATGAATTTCAAATGTCAGTGTCTGTAAAGTCTTAGAACATGGCTACTCATTCATTTACTGTTGTCTATGGCTGCCTTGGTTGGTTGCAACATTTACCATCTAACCCTTTACAGAAAAAGTTGGTCAACCTCTGGCTTAGACTGAAACATCACTAATTCATGCAAGTGAGGAAAAGCTAGACTTGATCGCAGTATACCTTAAACTGAAATGATCTCCAATTAAGTACACAAAGGGAAAGTAGATTCATTACCAATGTCAGCAGAAGTCATTCTTGAAGAAGGCATTGTTATTAGCATATATCAGCAATAGCCTAGTCTTTGTTCCTTATGCTGATATATCAGTGGGGTCATACCCTTTATATGCAAACACTATTTTAAATCTGTTTGAAAAATTTTGGCAACTTAAATTTTATAATCTTATTTTTGTGCTCAAATTAGTCAACAAATTGTTCTTTCAGTGGTAGTTTAGTCACTAAATTGTGTCTGACTTTCGACCCCACAGACTGTAGCCTGCCAGGCTCCTCTGTCCATGGGATTTCCTAGGCAAGAATGCTGGAGTGGGTTGCCATTTTCTTCTCCAGGGGATCTTTACTTAGTGATTGAACCCAGGTCTCCTGCATTGCAGGTGGTTACTTTACCGACTGAGCCACCAGGAAGCCTCAATAGATATATTTAAAAATCAGGTTCGTGGAAGTATCATTTTCATATACTATATAGCTTTATAGTTCTTGAGTTTTGACACAAATGATTATTTTGCCACCACCACAATCAAGATACAGAACTGTTGCATAACCTGAAAAGGTCCCGTCATGCCCCTCAGTGGTCAGTCCCCTTCCCTGGTCTCTTGACTCTGATGATGTGTTTTCTGTTCCTGCAGTTTTACATTTTTCAGAATGTCACAGAAATGAAATCATATAGGATGTAATAGATATTTTAAAGTACATTTCAGTTTCCTGCAACTAAACTTTACATGCCAGTGAACTCTTAATTTTCCTTGGTTGCCTGGGCAAGGAATTAAGTTTGTTATACTGTTATCCATATCTATACACTAAACTTGTGGGACTATGTTTCTGAAGTTAGTATACAATGCTTTTGCTAAGAAAGGAAGGAAATACTGATATCAGTTATACTGAATTATCCTGGATGATTTTTTTTTTTGTTATATGAATATAGACTCTTAATAGCCTCCAAATGGAGCAACAGTTAGAACTGGACATGAACAACAGACTGGTTCCAAATAGGAAAAGGAGTACGTCAAGGCTGTATAATGTCACCCTGCTTATTTAACTTCTATGCAGAGTACATCATGAGAAACACTGGACTGCAAGAAGTCCAAGCTGGAATCAAGATTGCCAGCAGAAATCTCAGTAACCTCAGATATACAGATGATACCACCCTTATAGCAGAAAGTGAGGAGGAACTAAAAAGCCTCTTGATGAAAGTGCAAGAGGAGAGTGAAAAAGGTGGCTTAAAGCTCAACATTCAGAAAACGAAGATCATGGCATCCGGTCCCATCACTTCATGGGAAATAGATGGGGAGACAGTGGAAGATTTTATTTTGGGAGGCTCCAAAATCACTGCAGATGGTAATTGCAGCCATGAAATTAAAAGATGTTTACTCCTTGGAAGAAAAGTTATGACCAACCTAGACAGCATATTCAAAACCAGAGACATTCCTTTGCTAACAAAGGTCCGTCTAGTCAAGGCTATGTTTTTTCCAGTGGTCATGTATGGATGTGAGAGTTGGACTGTGAAGAAAGCTGAGCACCGAAGAACTGATGCTTTTGAACTGTGGTGTTGGAGAAGACTCTTGAGAGTCCTTGGACTGCAAGGAGATCCAACCAGTCCATTCTGAAGGAGATCAGCCCTGAGATTTCTTTGGAAGGAATGATGCTGAAGCTGAAACTCCAGTACTTTGGCCACCTCATGCGAAGAGCTGACTCATTGGAAAAGACTCTGATGCTGGGAGGGATTGGGGGCAGGAGGAAAAGGGGACGGCAGAGGATGGGATGGCTGGATGGCATCATTGACTCGATGCACATGAGTTTGGGTGAACTCTGGGAGTTGATGATGGACAGGGAGGCCTGGCGTGCTGAGATTCATGGGGTCACAAGGAGTTGGACATGACTGAGGGAACTGAACTGAACTGAACTGAAATGTTTTCTAAGGTAGGTAGGTTTCTTTGTGAGTGAAAACTGAGAAGAAAATTTGCTTTTACAGTCATAATCTGTCAGCCTAAACCTTTCTCTTTACTTTATCTCTTAAAAACAAAAATTATTTCAAATAATATAGGATTATTCTCTAGGAATGGGGCATTGAAAGAAATCTTTTCACCGTATACATAAGCAAAAGAGGCAGAATACACACATACACATGTGCTTGCACTAAGAAAAGAAAAAAATGTGGATTTCCTGTTTTTCTATATTGCACTGATTTTCTAGTGAGTTGAATTTGCTCTTTAGAAGCAGCTCTTAATATGCCTTTTCTTTCTAGACAATCCCAAAACAAAGGGAGATGTTCCTATATGCTGACAGTGCTGTGATCAGTTCATTTCAGTTGCTCAGTCGTGTTCGACTCTTTGCGACCCCATGGATCGCAGCATGCCAGGCCTCCTTTGGATATCAGCTCCCTGGTGTTCATTGGGAGATCTCGCAACTTGGGCATAACACTTCATGAGTTCACCTAGAACCTAAAGCATATATCTAATTGAGACTTAAAAAGAAGGCGGAGATGAATAAAGAGCAATCTCCTAAGAATGATTCTGGTTTCCTCGGAAGTTAAGACTCACACAAATGAAATAATTTAGCACAAAAAGCTATACTCAATATTTTGCAATAACCTATAAGAGAAAAGTCTTCCTGAAAAAATGGATTCCGTTCAGTCAGTTCATTTGCTCAGTCTTGTCCGACTCTTTGCGACCCCATGAACTGTGGCACACCAGGCCTCCTTGTCCATCACCAACTCCCAGAGTTTACTCAGACTCATGTCCATCAAGTTAGTGATGCCATCCAGCCATCTTATCCTCTGTCATCCCCTTCTCCTCCTGCCCTCAATCCCTGAGTCAACTCTTCACATCAGGTGGCCAAAGTATTGGAGTTGCAGCTTTAGCATCAGCCCTTCCAATGAACACCCAGGACTGATCTCCTTTAGAATGGACTGGTTGGATCTCCTTGCAGTCCAAGGGACTCTCAAGAGTCTTCTCCAACACCACAGTTCAAAAGCATCAATTCTTCGGTGCTCAGCTTTCTTCACAGTCCAACTCTCACATCCATACATGACCACCGGAAAAACCAGCACTTTGACTAGACGGACCTTTGTTGGCAAAGTAATGTCTGTGCTTTTGAATATGCTGTCTAGGTTGGTCATAACTTTTCTTCCAAGGAGTAAGCGTCTGCAGTGATTTTGGAGCCCCTCAAAATAAAGTCTGACACTGTTTCCACTGTTTCCCCATCTATTTGCCATGAAGTAATGGGACCAGATGCCATAGATACATATAAAATAGATACACATGTATAATTGAATCACTTTGCTGTACACCTGAAAGTAACACAGCATTGTAAATCAATTATACTTCAATTTAAAAATAAATAAAAATCAAGAACAATAAAAGAGAATAAGCACTATTTTCCTATTACTACCATAGCAAATTATTACTACTTTAATGACATTAAACAAAAGTTTGTTAACTTACACTTCTGTGGGTATAAGTCCCATGTCCAACAGGGCTCTCAATGTGCTAAAATCTTGGCAGGCTTGGGTCCTTTCTGGAAGTTCTAGAGGAGAATCCATTTCCTTTCCATTTCCTGATTCTAGTGACCAGCACATTCCTTGGCTCAAGGGCCCCTTCCTCCATTTTCAGTATTGGCAAGTTGAGTCCTCCTATCACCTCACCCCAGCCTCCTCTTCTGCCTCCCTCTTCTACTCGGAAGAAGCCTTGTGATTTTATTGAATTCACCTGGATAAATCTTTTACCGTCTGAGCCACCAGGGAAGTTAAATAGCAACCCACTCCAGTATTCTTGCCTGGAGAAACCCGTGGATGGAGGAGCCTGGTGGGCTACAGTCCAAAGGGTTAGCAAAGAGTCGGATATGACTGAGTGACTTCACTTTCACTTTGGATAAATCTAGGATAATCTCCCCATCTCAAAGTCCTCAGCTTAATCATATCTTCAAAGTCTCTTTTGCCATGCAAAGTAACATATTTGCACTTCTAAGGATTAGGGTGTGGACTTCTGGGAGTGGAGGAGTTCTTACTCTACCTACCACAATAAGTAAATTCTGGGCTGATTGGCAGGGACAGTAAGTGCTGGGGCTTTGAGAGAGAGAGGCTGTTGTGGGCTGGAGCACTGAAGAAGTCTCCCAGGGCAGGTGGGCCAGAGCCAGCAAGTGGCTGGAGGGAAAGTAACAGAATGTCTAAAAGGAAAGTGCACCTGATGGGGTGTGGGGCAGGGGCTTGAGGAGATTACTCTTTATATCAGGGGCCATCCTCTGGGCCTCCTCTGCTGGGAATGGCACCCGCCTCGAATTTACCACCTGTATGGCTGTGTTCACTCCCCTGACAGTTGTGTCTGGGAATCATGAGATCTCAAATATGAGATGTTCCTCCTCTAGCAACTTCCAGTTTGTACTCTTCAGTGTTGCTGTTCATATGAGCTCCAGAGAAAGGGAAGTTACTGAGCGAACTGGTGAAACTCCAGGAGAGATGGGAAACGGACTGCTTTCCATCACATAACTCCAGGCCTTGACAGGTTATTGTTCTTTAGTTACTAAGACATGTCCAACTCTTGGCGACACTTTGGACTGTAGCCCTCCAGGTTCTTCTGGGCATGAGATTTCCCAGCAAGAATACTGGAATGGGTTGCCACTTTCTTTTCCAGGACATCTTCCCAACCCAGGGATTGTCTCCTGCATTGGCAAGCAGATTCTTTACCACTGAGCCACCTGGGAAGCCCCTGATGGGTTATTAAGATGCAGTTAAATCCTGAAGTTGGTGCTTGAATGTTGAGTGCATGCCTTAGATTCCTTTGCCATAACTACGGAAGGCTTTTAATTAAGTGAAGATTGGATTAAAGCCCTCCTGAAAAAAGCCCCTTCATTTTTTTAAACCTTATCCAGTACTTAATGATGCATGCAGGTTGGGCAGGCAAAAGGGAATTGTGAACACATGGAAGGTGCGCACGAGCTCAGGGACTTTTTACCACCTGGGCTTGGAGAAACTTCCTAATATGTCTCTGCTCCCAAGACTTTTTGACCATAATTTAGGCATCAGACTTATGGAGCTTTAATATAAGGTTCCCTGGTGCCATTAGAGCCTAGAGCCAAGGACACAACCTTAGTGGATTTTAGGCTAGACAAGAAATGAGAAAGGTATTGTATCCATGGGGTTTTCTTGGCTTCTCATTCTTGGAAAATGAGAAAGCCTCGCTTACTTTCCTATAACATGGAGGGGACTTGCCCTCAGGGGCTCCTTTTAATCCTTTTTAATCTCTTAATCATTTATGGGAAAGGATCAAATAACAAGCCTAACTGAAAAATTTAATAAGTTTCAGAAGTCAAAAATTAATAAATTCTATCAATACTTTCTCAAAACTCAGTATAAAACCTGGAACTAAATAAGTGAAGTATAGTTTTGAATGCTAATTTAAAATTTAAAGTATTCTTCTATGTTACTTTTCAAAGTGAAAATCAAAACAAAAATTATAGACCATTTAAAATATGAGATCTTTACATCTCATAAACAGGACAATAGTTGAACGCAAGAGAACAAATCAGAGCATTATAATTCACTTAAAAGCTCAACAAATATTAGGGCTTCCCTGACGGCTCAGTAAAGAATCTGCTTGCAATGCAGGGGACCCTGGTTCAATTTCTGGGTTGGGAAGATCTACTGGAGAAAGGGATAGGCTACCCACTCCAGTATTCTCAGGCTTCGCTCGTGGCTCAGCTCGTTGGGAAGATCCAATGGGGAAGGGAAAGACTACCACTCCAGTATCCAGGCCTGGAGAATTCCATGGACTGTATAGTCCATGGGGTCACAAGGAATTGGACACGATGAGAGATTTTCACTTCACTTTCAACAAATATTTATTGAGGGCTTATAATGTTCTACAGAATTTTCTAAGCTCCAAGGATACATATAACTTTCCTCAGAGTGTTACACGCTGTGGGATGACATAAACAAAAACAGAAAGATAATAAATATTACTGGTAAGTTCCATGAATTAAAAAAGATTAAGTTGAATAATCAGGTGACAGAGAGTAATCTGAGGAAGGAGTGTAATTTTGTGTATGGTGAGTTCTCTGAGACAATAGTAATAATAAAGTCTTCTCTGAGATAATTCATCAGAGTTTTAAAGCAAGAGAGGGAATCAAGCATGCAGACTTTTCGGGAACAATTTTGAAGCAAAAAATCAAAATTAAATAAGTGCAAAACCCCTGAGAAAGTTGGGAGTAAAACAAGCAATCGGTTAGTTTTCAAGAGCAGAGGCATGATAAGGGTCAGATCCTGAGCATCTCAGACTGAAAGGGAACCAGAGAGCTGACAACAAGTGCAAAAGACAAGAGGATTTAACTTTTCATTTAACAAATATTTACTGAATGCTGCCTCGTGCCAGGCATACTGTTCAGTGAGTATCAGATTCAGCAATTAATGAAATAGCCATATTCCTATATAGGTGGAACTTAAATTGTTTACAAAGGATGGAATATACATAATAAGTTAGCCTAATAAAATACATGTTATGATAGTAGGTAATAAGTAGTAAAGAAGTAAAAAGAAAGAGGCAAAGAGGGTTAGGGTGGGCTGGCAGGTGAGGGACAATATCAGAAAAGATAGCCAAGATAGGTGATATATGAATATATATCCAGAGGAGTTAGGGCCACAGGGTAAGAGCATTCTGCAGAGAGGTACCAGCAGGTGCAAACACTTGAGGGGATTGTTGTTGATAGATATAAAATGAGGAATCATAAGAAAGCTAGTGTGAGGGAGAAGTAGGATATGAGACTAGGTGGTAGTGAGACTATTGGTGAGGGGAGAGGAAGGGCAGATGAACTTGAGCCTTGTAAGCCATTGCATGTCCCAGGTCTCTGTGAGATGGGGACTCAATGGAGTATTCTATACCAAAGGGAGACATGGTCTGATCTACCTTTGCAGCTGACACTGGGCTGCTGTGCTGAGTACAGACTGAATGGGAGCAAGAGAAATAATTCTGTGTACTTCTGAAGAAATAATAGTCAAATGGGTAAGAGGGGATGATTTTTCCAACTAAAGAATCCCACTTAACTGACTGCCCACTGGTAGAATTGGCTTCCCCAGTAACCTTGAAAGTTATAGCTGTCACCAGCTTGTCACCAGCATTTCCAACAGATACTAGGGATGTTGATGCTGAATATTTCTATATAGAATAAGCCTTTACGTCCTATGACATTCCATATTCCTTCCAATACTAAGTATCTCTGATTCCAGAGTATGTATCACCTAAATCTCCCCTGCCCCCTCCCCATTAGAATATAAGCTCTGTGAATGCAAGGGTCTTCTCTGCATCTCTGAGTAAAAAGTTGGATTAGATGGTATCTGATGGTCTTTCCAGGTCTGCCAGTCTGTGATCCCCTTGTAAACTGTGAGCCCTTATTTTTAAGGGCTATGCAGGCTATGAAGTGAATGAAAGGGTGCTGTTGGGAGGGAAGACAAGGATGAGTAAGGACAAACCTGAGTCAAGGAGAAGAGAACAGGTAATTCCTGGGGCAGGGGACTAGGGCACTCTCTGAAAATAAATGTGAATATCTCCTTGAGATACAGAGTATTTTAATTCCAATAAGGATATGTCACTAGACACTGAGCGTACACCCGAGCATGGTATCGTTGCTTCATTTAGGCCAGCCTAGTCAAAACTGTTCACAGGTGTCTGAGGTTCTCATGGGAAAAACAGCATCACTCCTTTTAAGTGTATTGAAAATATATTTTTTATCTTGATGAAGTGTACAAATGAGAACATTTCTTTAAACAAAGAGATCTACTGAGGCTCAGCATTACTATGCACCCCCAGACACCCAGAAGGCAGTGACCTCATGTGCCCCTGAGGTTTAGCAGAACAGCTACAGGTTGGCTGACAGGGCCCAGATTTGCTACCAGATTAAGCCAATGAGATATGTGTCATACTTATTGAATATAGAATCAAATATATTGATATAAAAAAATGCACACTAGGTAACTTTAATTATTTTATTCTGCATTTAGTTTACTTCAAGGGAAAGCAGAATGTTTTCAGTATCGAGAAGCATGCATACATGGGTATCTTCCATGCTATTTTCTTTTTTTGTAAGGTGCCTTCATTGCAAACAAAAAGTAGAGTTCAGCTTCCTGGTGACCTAGGAGGGGGAAAAAAATGTAACAAATATTACTAATTAGTTAAGAGGCTCCTGTCATGTATTATCACAATTAGTTTTTTATATTGATGATACTGTTGTTGCATTCAAGTTAGATGAAAGCTGAGGCTCAGAGTGGGTCAGGGCCATAATCATATGGTTAGTAGGGGACGGACAGACAGACTTGAACCCAAGTCTATACTCTGAATTCAGATGTGCGTGACTAGTAGGGCATACTCTAAAAGGAGAGAATAATTGCCTTTCAAATTCAAATGCTAGAGTAGTCACAGTTATAATCCAGAGAACCATGTTTTAAATAAACACAATCGATATTTCCTGGCAGAGAATCTCAGTGTCACAAGAAGAGACTGAAAAAACAGAGAAAAATGAACCCAAGTTTTAGGGTTTTCAGCTATTGGGACTCTGTGTTACTTCTCCAGACACTGGTGTGGGCTCCTTCTCCTGTGGATTTTTCACCCATATGAACCCATGAAGGGTTAGAGTGTGGACTGCACCCTGAAGTACCCAGTCAGTTATCCTCCCATCTAATAGTACAAAGAGCAGTCACCTTATTCCAATAATCATTTCACGGCTTAAAACCAGAAGTTCCTGCGGGGCCCATTGACGATCTTGAAACCCATCTTGGTCGGCAGCAAGTTGCTCCTCACCATACTCCCAGATCTGCTCAGCCAGCCAGCCAAGCGATGGGTCATGCAGGTGGCAGTGTTGCAGGCTCTCTTCTGGATGCTGATTTCAGGATAGAGAAAAAGAAAAGGGCTATTAATGAGAGTGGGTGCTGCCCCCACAGAATCATCATGAAAAATTACTGCTCTGAGAGGCACCAATAAACCTTAAGTCTTTCTGCTAGAAATGGTCTTGACAGTAGAATATCACAGGCCATTAGAGAAAGGGCCATAATCACTGCCCATAGACATTTTTAGGGGTGTCAGAAAACCCAAAGGTAGCTCCAGGGTATGCTTTTCTGGGCAGGACAGGAGGGAGAGGACGCCCTGTGCTGGGTGGGGCAAGGCATCTAACCGGGAGCCCTCGGTCTTCTGAGCCTTCTCCGACTCCCGGGCCCTCATCTGCTCGTAGTCATTCACCATCGCAGCCAGTAGGAGGCGCGATTCCTCCTCATCCAGGGTAGCAGGATCAAAACGCCCATCAAAGACAGACCTAGGGAGGGGAAGCAAGCCCAACACCAGCTCTGAGCCCCGCCGCCCGATACCCCCACATCCAGGATAAGCAGCTAGGTTTCCTGGTTTCTGCGACTTCCCCTGAGGATGTGACTCAATGGAGAGGGCAAGAGGCCAGTAATCCATCCAAAACTGCTGCTTCTCCAGAATTTAGGCTCTGGTATGACCTCAAAGAAGTGGTTTGCTCCAAACCTCTAGTAGATTATCTAGGCTTGGGAAAACTGATGGTTAGATTTTCAGGAATTTTATGAGCTTAAATATGAGCTTATGAGTGTTAAATACAGCCATTATTAAAAATTAAATGATAATGATAGTTTAAATCTGAGAATGGTTTCAGTTTAGTGTATTCTAAATGAAGGTGAGAAATTAGATGTGTAGGTCCCATACATCTAAATAACAAATTTGTTGGCAAAACAATTAGCAGATTAGGATGAAATCCATTTCTCAAATTATGGCTAAATTAATAAATAATTTCCTACAGATACAAATATTTGATAAAAAAGAAATGAGTTATGTGAAATTTACAATAACAATGTAATGTATATGTTTTATGTCTATTTGTAAACTGCGTGCTACATATTTTGCCTCATAAAAATGATAAATTTATATATAGTTTACATTCATATATTATCAACCCCTCCATGAAAGCCAGATACAGCGTGGTACAACTGGGAACACAGAATTTTATGAACCAGGGGTCAGGGGAGGTGAGAGAATCCTAGCAGGGCTGTCTTACCTGAATGGTGCTGCATGAAACATGCCTGCCTGGTACAAGACCAGGATGCTGAGGACCAAGAATGGGGGGAACTTCCAGAACCCCATGACACCTCTCTGTAAGGGAAGAATAATGTCACCACCTGTGGCAGGTCCAAATTCCCTGAGCCCACAGATCTGGGCTCTGCTCCTGCCTGTGCCTCTAATTCCCTTGCATCCTGGCTTCAGGCTGGTCATTTCACTCCCCTTCACCTCCTTGGCAAAGTGGACTTCTAGATGATCCGGTAAGCCTGTAGGATGTGTGGTTTAGAAAAAGAGACCTTCCAGGAGAACTGGGTGAGGAAATCTCTGAACATAGCCCCCTCCCCAGCACCCCACACATTCACACATACAACCTGTTGGCCAGGACTCCTGGAAGACAGACTGAGTCTGTTTGTACCTGTCACCACAGCTTTTCCCCTTGTACAACTCAAAGCTGTCATCCCAGGGCTGGGTTTTCCCTCCTACCTGATTGGGGGAGGGTAATTGAGAGGACTTATCACTGTAGTTGGAACCCTTGAGAAACTAAAGGACCAAATTCTACCAGTCAGTCACTCCACACTTTTGCAAAGAGGACCCTGTAAGAAGCAAGCTGGGAGAATCTCAAATTGAGACCCAGGAAAAAAACTGGGGGAAAAGTTCCCAGAACCCACAACAGGGGCTTTCATTTAATGACTGCCTGCCCTTCAGTCATTGTGCCTATTTCCCACCTGCCAGAACTGTCCTGGGTTCCAAACACATTTCCCCCGGTCCTCTAGGCATGAGACGTGACCCACGACAGCACTGGCCGCACAAGGCTATTCCTGCATCAGGATCAGCCTGCAGTACCCGGAAGCTCCAGCATCCCAACTGACCTAAGCACATGAGCCGCGGGAAAGAGACTGGAGCCCGCCTGGGCACAAGAAGAGTGAAGAAGAGAGTTTGCAAACTGATACCATCCAGTGTTACCTGTGGAAGGAGTCTTGCAGAGTAACTCAGCTTGTGCAAAGAGATCAGGACAGGAGTGATCAGAGCCATTCAGACAGGAGAGATCGGCTAAGAAAAAGTACTGGAGAGAGAGAGGGAAAGGACGGGAGAGAAAGAATCCCAGCTGAGCAGGAATCTCCCCGCTTACCTGGCAGCCAGCACCAGGGGACTGGTAGCAGAGGAAGGCGCAGCAGCAGTAGCTTTGGCGGCAGGCGATGGCACTCTGGCGGAAGTGGCAGAGACACTTGAGTGCCTCTGAATCCTCTCAGCACCAGCAGCTGCTTTTATTCCCGCTGCTCTGGGTCTAGGGGGGTTCCAGGAGCTCCGGGTAACCAATGAGGGGAAGGATGTGAGCCCCAGAAGGATTGTGTCACCACTTGCGTCCAGAACATGGAGCATCCAGAAGTACCACCCCACTTGTATTTGCATTGAGGTCATTGATGGCAGGGGTGGGAGGGGGGCACAGAGTGAGGTTGGTGAGGACAAATGAAAAACACAGGAAAAGTGAGTTGGAATTTGAGGACAATTTGACGTCACGGTTAACTTTACCTGTTTGCTTTCAAGAGTTTTGAACAGGTACGCGTCCCACTCCATCCCCAGCCGTGCTATCCGGTAGACTAGAATCCAGAATTACAGAGAACCCTGACTCCCCTAGATTTGACCACAGACTCATGTCCAAGAGCGCTTCAGGGTTAATGCGCAGCAGAGTTCATGATTCTGTGCCCAAGCGGGGAGTCGGATTCAGACGGCAGGAAGCACCCACAGGAGAACAGGGCGTGCGGAGATAAAAGGATAGAAGTCCAGGACCTTTGTCAGATTTCAACTCTGTTCCCGCTATAAGTTTGCCAGATGGTAGGACTGTGGGCTAGAAACTAGTCAAGTCTCAACATGCTTATCTCTGAAATGGGAATCATATTCCAGTCTTGAAGGAATGCTATCATTCCTAACCATGTACCTGTTTTCCTCCCAGTTAGGGATCTAGAAGAGCTTACCAGGGACGTTCATAGAAGATTCCTTGGGATCACGATACGCTTTCCCAATCAACACCCTCCGCAGCTACCTGGAGTCATGCTGGGTGGTCCTTCATTGGGTAAGGAGGGGCTGGATGCCCCGCTGAGCCTGAGCAGGGAGGTGCAAGGCTTAGATGCCTCCCAGCTTCCCAGCAGACCTCTAGCCCCACGCCTCCTCCCCCATCATCCATCACTTAATGCTCACCCTCCTTCCTCAACCATTTGCCCAGCTGCCCCTTGCTTCCGGCGGCTGTTTGCCAAGATGTTCCAGTGACCCTGCACCCTCATCTACTGCAATTCAGTCCTCTGCTAGAAAGCCCGCCAAGCTTAATGGTGCTGAAGAGTCCTGCGGGAGTGTGATCCCGTGCTGGCTTCTGTCTACTCTTACACACTCACAGACTCAGTACTGACTCCAAACATGTGCGCGCTCCCTAACCACAGGCACTCACAAAATGACACCGGTGCACCGCGGCATCCAGGTGATGTTCACAGTCCAGCAGTAAGCACAGATCACACAGCACACAGCAACGGGATTACGTCCTGCGTCCCTGACTCTCTGGAATAAACGTGCTCTG
>SJYC01003397.1:0-22911 GCA_006408675.1 Madoqua kirkii | reverse complement strand
ATTTCTGCTGGCAATCTTGTGCTTCTTTCAGCCCAGCATTTCTCATGATGTACTTTGCATAGAAGTTAAATAAGCAGGGTGACATTATACAGCCTTGACGTACTCCTTTTCCTATTTGGAACCAGTCTGTTGTTCCATGTCCAGTTCTAACTGTTGCTTCCTGACCTGCATTCAGATTTCTCAAGAGGCAGATTAGGTGGTCTGGTATTCTCATCTCTTTCAGAATTTTCCACAGTTTATCGTGATCCACACAGTCAAAGTCTTTGGCGTAGTCAGTAAAGCAGAAAGAGATGTTTTTCTGGAACTCTTTTGCTTTTTTGATGATCCAGTGAATGTTGGCAATTTGATCTCTGGTTCCTCTGCTTTTTCTAAAACCAGCTTGAATCTGGCAGTTCACGGTTCACGTATTGTTGAAGCCTGGCATGGAGAATTTTGAGCATTACTTTACTAACATGTGAGATGAGTGCAATTGTATGGTAGTTTGAGCATTCTTTGGAATTGGAATGAAAACTGAACTTTTCCAGTCCTGTGGCCACTGCTGAGTTTTCCAAATTTGCTGGCATATTGAGTGCAGCACTTTCACAGCATCATCCTTCAGGATTTGGAATAGCTCAACTAGAATTCCATCACCTCCAGTGCATATTAAAAATAATTAATATTCAGGATTATCAACCCTAATCTAACTTCTCCTTTGCTGTCTTTTTCCATTTTAGTGTCAAGTAGGGTCACATACTGTTGCCCCTTGGAGGCCCTTTTCAAACTATTTAGGATTGGGAAATCCACAAGACTCCCTCTGGAGTCTGAGCATGAACTTGGGTAGTGTAGTGGATATTAAGTGAGGAAAAGGCCTTGTGAGGTTTGGTTCTCTACCTTAATATTTTAATGCTTTTGCGTATTTTCCCTCCAGATCAGGAAAATTATAAAAAAATAAATTCAAGGTACTGTAAGTATCTTTCTCAGTGGTAAGCTTTTATCCAAAAGGTCTAGAATTTTTGCCTTCTCTCTCTTTTCAGTCAGGTTTTGGATTAAAACTTAAAGTAGCAAGTTCAAAAATTGGTCTGAAGTTTTCATTTTATTTCAGACTGAACTCATGTTACTCTTGTTGAAAATTGTACTGACAGGCCTATATGTATAATTTATGATATTTCCTATCAAGATGTTTAGCTGAATTAGAAACATTTGTGAACCAGTCCTTCTGCAGTTGGTTAAAAGGCCTGTTTCTGCTGGGGAAGGGAGGAGTGTGGAATGCAGAGGCACCAAGAGAACCCAGAATACCTTTTATTTTAGCAACTGTTGATCAAGTAATTGACCGTAAACTGTTTACAACCATGACCCTTGTTGCAATCACAGAGGAGGTGTTTATGGATAGACATTGAGCTCTTTTAAAATTTGTTCACAAAGTGCTGTTTACAGAGCAAACATCCCAAAACATCTTGTTTTTTTTCTGAAACGTTACATAAAATAGGTAACAAGGTTGGTCAGACAGCAGTGAGAGGGAAAAGGAGATGAACAAGTGAAGCATTGCCTATATTTTGGGGGAAACCTTTTTTTAAAATAATAATTCCATTTTCACATTTCAGATCATGGAAAAGGGAACCTTCAACATAAGATCCACTGGTAGCATTTAAAAACACACAACCTTTTAGATAGAGGCTGTTGGACTGGCCTTTTAAGGTGCTTAAAGAAGAAACTGTTGTTGACCACTTTGATTCCTATATAGGATTGATAAACCTTACCAATGAAGAGGAATAATATGCTTGTGAGGGAGAAAATATAATTGCAGTTGCAGTTTCAAAGGGTAAAATAAGATATGACCCCTTTAAATCAGACTTTTGCCAAGAAGATGCCAAGAGATTTTTTTTTAAAGTTCATGTGACTTTTGGCTTCAGAGGGAGAGGGAGAGGGTGGGAAGATCTGGGAGAATGGCAATGAAACATGTATACAATCATATGGGAGATGAAGCGCCAGTCTATGTTCAATACAGGATACAGGATGCTTGGGGCCGGTGTATGGGATGAACCAGGGAGATGGGCGGGGAAGGGAGGTGGGAGGGGGCTTTAGCATGGGGACACCGTGTACACCTGTGGCTGATTCATGTCAGTGTTTGGCAGAACCAATACAGTACTGTAAAATAGAATAAAGCATTAAAAAAAAATAAAGTTCATGTGAATTGTTAACTAAAAGAAAGATAAGCTTTTATTTTTAAAACTTTGTATTTTATATTGGGGTATAGCTGATTAACAAACAATGTTGTGATAGTTCCAGGTGAACAGTTTCAGCCATATATATATACATGTATGCATTCTCCCCCAAACTGCCCTCCCCATCCAGGCTGCCACGTGACATTGAACAGGGTTCCATATGCTATACAGTAGGTCCCTGTTGATTATCCATTTTAAATATAGCAGTGTGAAGGTACACTTACTTTTAAAAGAATGCATCTTTGGAAGGTAAGATTGTAACCTAGTAAAAAATTTCTGGAACAAATTTTGTATGAAGGGAAATCACCATTTCATATAAGTGCTGCTCCCCCATGGAAGTGCATAGCTGAGGAACATGTGTGCAACACAACCGGTATTTCTTGAGGACACCTTCTATGTCTGCACTTGCTTAATGCAGAAGAGACACTTTGCTTCATTCTGGTGAGTCTCAAATACTTGAAAAATGGTGAAAAGATTGCTGGAGAATTCAGGCATCAGTACGAGCAAAGCATTTGAGAAGCTTTGGCAACTCTAGGTGTGAGGTAAAGTGAACTGAGACTCAGAAGTTAGCAGAAGAAAGTGAACAGAGCAGATAATTAGGAGAGATCTGGAGAAGGGAAAGCTGGAAAAACTAGTGCCTCAGCTGGGAGAGAACACAAGTGACTCTTTTTCATGTTAGACGGGCCAAAAGAAACAGGGGATTCCATGGAGAGGGTTTTGACGAAGGAAGAGGATGCCAAGCTTAATTTCAGAGACAGAGATTTTAAGAAGGTCCTGGAATATACAAGGAAAGTGCCCAAACGTAGGAGGAAATAAATCATCGATGATTCTTAGGTTCATTTCAGTGGTGTGTGGGGTTTGATGCTTCAAATATTAATCAGCTGGGATATTGAACTGAAAGGCAATCATTTTGACGATGTCATGCACTGCTTAGGAGCCCAGGGTTAGAGTAAATTGCTGGAGGAAAAGAAGCCGATGGAGAAACATTATTTCCTGAAGATTCTACCAACTCCTGGACAATAAGCCATGTGTTTTTGCATGCTTTCTCATCTTCATCTTTACAACACTTGACCATTTTTTTAAAAATTTAGGTTAGGATATGCAGGTTAGAAGGCTCAGGAAGGCTTTATCCCTACTTCATAGGTAAGGAGAGAGAGGATTAGATAGGTTCAGCAACTATTCACAGGGTAATATTGAAATCGAGGTCTCCTAGACCTCTGAGATCCATGTGCTTTTCTCTGTACTCCACGGTTGGCTTGGCCTCAGTTTGTTTTTAATCTCTCAGTTGTGGTTTTAATGGCCTTTATACATCCAGAGTTCTTTTAATTATCCCTCACTAGGTTTGACTTTCAACCCCTATTGACATTGCCTGTTACTTACAGCTAAGTTAGAGAAAATATGCTTCAAGAACCCTGTCACATCAAGTCAGTAGCTAACTATACTGTCTTTAGACACTGTGGGTATTCTGTTTCTCAAGTGACTGAGCAAAACTTTGTTTTGGGTGACTTTTGCACTATCAAGGAAAGTCATTTGTTGTGTATGCAATGCTCATGACAAGTTAGGTATGGAAAACCAAAGTGTCTTCTGAGGGGCCTGGGAGCCTCTCCCTAGATGAGGACACAGGTCATGCACATAGTAGGAGACTTATTTTCATCCCATATTGTATTTCTCCCTTCCCTGATCTACAAAGGTAGTTAGCCTTCATGGGTCCCCTCTCTAGGTTTTGAAGCACAGACTGACTTCAAGACACATCTGTTCCTGACTTTTCTTAGTCCAGGCTCATTGGAGTGGATGGGGAACAATTTATATATTATGACATTGAATCAGAGGTGAGTGAATAAACAGTGAGGCTCATCTCTGGATCTGTGGCAATGGAAATGTCAGAGGGAAATATCTGCATGGCACCCTTAGTGAGGCTGGCTCTGTGTCCTAGAACTCCTATCTCCTAGAATCCCTGTAGCCTACATGTGACTTGTATTCAGAGCATCCAACTGAAATGGAATAAACTGGGCTCAGACGAAAGGGTGCTAGTGAGAATGGTGATGGGCTGGATGATTCACGATAAGGTGCAAGTCTCTTGTCTTTGGTAGTGGCTTAGCAGTATCCTTCATTTCACGTAATGACTGATGTCCGTAGAGTTAAAGCCAAAAAGTCGAAGTCAATCTGACTTCAAGAAAATGGAGTTACCATGTTATGCGTCGAGATTCTAGGTTGAAATTTACATCTACTGTATATGTAAATAAATCACTATTAGATTCATGATTATGGTTGGACTTCCAACGGGAGGAACGCAGATAGTAAATGATGAAGAAATTTTGCAGTGCGAGAAATCTTTATGGGAAAAGGGATTTCAAAAGCTTCATCACAGATACCTGTGGCAGAAACTGCTAGTTGTCTGCTCAGTCTTTTGTTCTAGTCAACTCTAGCTAAAAAATTAGTCCCTTGCAGCTTAAATGGTAAAGTTGCATATTTCCGGCTATTATATGAACAAGGTGGAGTTCCCAGGGAGCCGTTTTTGGTTTTGTTCTTATTTTTGAAGAAAAAAGAGTCAGTCTTTTAGTTAAGCATAAAAGACTTGGCCTTTAGTCCTCGCCTCTGTCTTTTTGTCTGTAAAACACATGTGCTCATGGTGGGATTAACCATCTTAAAGCCTAGAGGACACAAGCTATATGCTTAGCAGGGTGGACAGAGGAGGGAGGGGGGCCTGGGCCCTCAACCACATCTTGAGCACCTGTACTGGCCCTGAATGGTGTATTTCCAGACTTCTTGTTGGGTAAGAAAAGCCATTGCTCCTTGGGTTAAGCCATGGTTATTGGGTTTGTGCTCTAGGTAGCCAAGTCCTAAGTGACCAGGTTTATGAAGAGGGGAACCAGAAAAGCAGAGTGGAAAAGGGAGGGACATTCAGGGAGAGGCACAGAGGTGGGAATGGTTGTGGCATATCCAGGGAGCAAGGTGTAGAACAGTCTGAAGAGTTTATTTATTCTGGCTGGAAAATCTCTAGTGAAAAGATGGGGAAAGACCAGGCAAGTTATGGAACTGATTAAATATTACAGTGCTGTTCTTTTAAAATACTGAGAAGAGGACTAACAAATATGTGTGGGGCCAATTGGGTTAGACTGGGCTTTCACTGATGATAGCTTTTTTAATGGGAGAAACAGTTTAGCTCTCACTTAGCAGAACTTGTCAGTATACTTTCATAATGAAGATTCCACTGTGTGATCCAGCAACTGGCTGATGGATTTATGGGGTGGTTGGGCCTGCAGATGTTATGCTACTGGCATATAATATAGATCGTGTCTACACTACAGAAAACAAAGTGGAAACCTGGTGATGATTCTGACTGATGGAATTCTTTCTCTCTACTGACTTAAGTTTTATTATTCAATTGAAGTCATTTAAGCAGAGGCTGGGTGAATCCCCAAGGAGCTTCAGGTAGCTTCCTTCATCTTTCCAGTGATTCTTGGACTTGAGCAGGCATCAGACTTACTGGGCAGATTGTTCAATGCAGATTCCTGGGTATGACACTCAGAGGTTCTGGTGCAACAGGTTTGAAAGGGTCGTTGGAAAGTTTATTTTTGACAAATCCTCTGGTGATTCTGTTACAGATGGTTTTCTAAGTGTCGTTTGGGAAGTACTGATTCAGTTTGTTCTGTTCTCTTATTTCCTTCCCTTCCTTTTAAAAAATATGTTTTTAATTGATTGATGATTGCTTTACAATATTGGTTTGATTTCTGTCATAGATCAACATGAATTAACCATAGATGTACATATGTCCCCTCCCTCTTGAATCTGCCTCCTACCTCCCACCCTTTTCCCACCCTTCTTGGTTACTACAGTGTCCTAGTTTGGCTTCCTTGAGTCATAGAGCAAATTTCCATTGGCTATCTCTTTACATATGTTAATGTACATATTTCCATGCTACTTTCTCCATTCATCTCACCCTCTTGCTCCTCTCCCCTTCCCTTGTCAAGAAGTCTGTTCTCTATGTCTACATCTGTATTGCTGCCCTGCAAAAATAGGTTCATCAGTACCATCTTTCTAGATTCCGTATGTATGTGTTAATATATAATATTTATTATTCTCTTTCTGACTTACTTCACTCTGTATAATAGGCTCCAATATTCTGGTGATTTGTAAAAGGAAAGGAGTTTCTGAAGGTGAGTATCTTATTTCATTTCCTGTGACTTTATGTTAGTAGCTGGAAGGTGTCACCAAAAGGTACACTGGTTTTCAGATTTTCTTACCTCTTAAATGTTTTTGTTTTTTCAGATTACAAAGAAATACTATTTATCTCTTTGTTAAAGATAATAATCATGTTTATCAACTACTAAGCTTGTGAGTCGGACACGACTGAGCGACTTCACTTTCACGTTCTAACTTCTGTTTTTAAATTTCATCTGACTGGACTTGAGTGTTGGGACTTGTCAGAGTGTCTTACTCTGGCATACGCTGAGCAGGGGCCAGCGGTGTGGCTTGATGGCTGCTTTTCCTCAGCCCTGGACACTGCTATGCCCCAGATTGCCTCTCCAGATTCTGATTTCAGGCCTTTGGTGGGTGGTAAGCAGTGGGAGTGGATATTAAGAGCCCTTTATAACCAGAGCCTAAAAGGAGAGTAGAAGGAGGTGAGAGGAGGAAATGAAGATGAATCTTGAATTTTTTCTGCTTCTGATGTTCTTACCTTTGGATGTTGGCAGTTTTCTTCTCTGCTTAGAAAATGCAACCATGTTGAGAAGACCAAAAAATTAGTTGAAAGGAGACCATCAGAAAGATCTAGAAACACAGCCAGCCCCATTGTCAAATAGCTTCTAAGAGCAGCTAGGCAGTACTGTATTCCAAAATCTTCTCTGCACTGCTTAGATGTACGTAAGAGATAAAAGTTTATGTCACACAATACTCAAGAGTAGGAAACTCTCAGGAAAAAAAAAGAAATTTACCTTCATTTTTCCCTGGTGCATACTGGAATGGGTAGGCAGTTAAGGTCTCCAAGGGCCGTTTTAATCACTTAAAAAATATCGGGTTTACATAGTTTAGGAGAAGGTGATGGCACTCTACTCCAGTACTCTTGCCTGGAAAATCCCATGGATGGAGGAGCCTGGTGGGCTGCAGTCCATGGGGTTGTGAAGAGTTGGACACGACTGAGTGAGTGACTTCACTTTCATGCATTGGAGAAGGAAATGGCAGCTCACTCCAATGTTCTTGTCTGGAGAGTCCCAAGGATGGGGGTGCCTGGTGGGCTGCCGTCTCTGGGGCTGCACAGAGTTGGACATGACTGATGTAACTTAGCAGCAGCAGCAGCAAGCTTGTGAAAATTCAGGAAGGGGTAAATGAAAAAATACAAATAACCACCATTCCTCTACTTAGGACCATTGCTAGTGTTTCAGTATATTTCCTTTTCTTAGCTCTTTTTCCACAAAAGTTGGACTCAATTGTATGCTTTTTTTCATATCCTTCATGTTTTATCATCTGAGATTTACTGATGTCAGGGTTCTGAATGCTAATGTGGAAGCGAAGGTGCTCTGCTGTCTTCTTGAATCTGCTGTTCACCATTACCTTATAAAACCTCTATAGAATGTTTATGTATGTAGTTTTGCTTTATAAGATATACTTAATAAAGGAATGAAGTCTTGCTGGCTTAAAATAAGCAGATTAGTCATTCTAGAAAAGATGCAGAAGTGAATAATTTGTGTAAATCTAAGTTATAAGGAGATCAGTCCTGGGTGTTCATTGGAAGGACTGATGCTAAAGCTGAAACTCCAATACTTTGGCCACCTCATGCGAAGAGTTGACTCATTGGAAAAGACCCTGATGCTGGGAGGGATTGGGGGCAGGAGGAGAAGGGGACGATGGAGGATGAGATGGCTGGATGGCATCACTGACTTGATGGACGCGGATTTGAGTGAACTCTGGGAGTTGTTGATGGACAAGGAGGCCTGGTGTGCTGCAATTCATGGGGTTGCAAAGAGTCGGACACGACTGAGCAACTGAATTGAACTGAACTGAAGTTATAAGCAGCTCTTCTTATAGAAGAGCTATCATTTTCAGGTGAAGCCTTACCACTTATTGTGGAATAGAAGGACACCCAGAACCAGGTCACCACATTGCTGTATATTTATGACAATAAATGGTGTTATAGTGAAAGCCTAGATATTTGGCTTCTTGAGTCAACTAGGAATCTTTAGTTGCAAGCAGCAGAAACTGACCCTAGGTTATAGAAAATGGGAAATTTACTGGTTGGTTAGGAGCAGCTCATAGAATCAAAGAAGAACTGGGCTGTAGTGATTGATGATAGTGGTGATAGAAGGACAGCTCAGAAGATCTAGGTGCCAGGTAATAAAGTGTGCTCTCTTTTGGGCACTTGTCCCAGAATGAACCTGCACTGTTTTCCATCACTGAATCTCCTCTAAAGACAACACTGTGCTCACTGTTTGTTCGTTTATTCATTCATTATTTAATGTGTGCCAGGCACTCTTCTAGGTTTTATGGTTGCAGCAATGAACAAGACAGAAGCCCTACCCTCATGGAACTTGCATTCAAGTTGAGGGAGATGATAAACTAACAAGCAAAAATTACTAAAATATTTAGTATGTTAGGTAGAAATATGTTTATGGAGTATAAATGAAGGAAGATATAGAGGGATAAGGGGATTCCCTGGTAGCTCAGACTTAAAGAATCTGCCTGCAATGCAGGAGACCCAGGTTCAATTCCTGGGTGAAGAAGATGCCCTGGAGAAGGGAATGGCTACTGGGACTTGCAGCAGGTAATAGCATGTCACATAGAGTAGCCAGAAAATTCCTGACCTTAGAGGGTGGTGTTTGAGTCAAGACCTAAAGGAGACTGGAATTTTTAGTGAATGTTGGGAGATGAGCTTTCCTGGCAAAGGGAATTGTGTTGACTTAGGATCATGCTGGTTGCTTTGTTTATAATATACTGAATATACTGAAAGCTGAATCATGGTCCCTGATAAGAAGCTTCTGCAGTCATCCAGCGGGGGCATGATTTGGGCTTGGGCAAAAGTGATCTTAGTGGAGGTGATGATAAGAAGTGATCAGTTTCTGGATCTCTTGTGAAGGAAGAGCTGTCAGATTCGATATGGAGTGTGGAAAGCAAGAGGAGAATCAATGACAACACCTAGGCTTTTTTTTATCTGAGCCGTTCTTAAGATGAAAAAGACTACATAAGAGCTGGCCTGCAGGACTCAGGTATGTGATTGGGGCATGTTAAGGGTGAGACCAGGTGGGAGCATGAAGAGTAGGCAGTTGGACTTGAAAGTAGGTGATTGGGGTGCAGGGGAGAGATCTGTGATGAAGATGTTAATAAAGTAGATAGCAGTGTGTGAATGGTGTTTAAAGCCATGAGGTTGGTTGAGATCGACCTAGGAGTGAATGCAGATGGAAAAGAGAAGGGGTATGGGGCAGGGGAAGGGAGGACTTGAAAAGGGAACTGAGAAACGAGTATTCTCACTGATTGGACAGACTTGTTTTGTGGCCATGACTTGACCTGCATTAAGAGCAGTCTTATGAGGTTGACAGACTCACCCATACTGCAAGCAGTGGTGGAGGTGGTTTCCCAAATTTATTATCAGAAGGAATGGCCTCTCTGCAAACATAAACAACCTGTGGCTACCATATTTCTTTAGATAAGCATTTATCTCTTCTCAAAAAATAATAGAAGTAAGTTGCATTCTAGGCACTAAGGCAAACTCACATGGATTATATGAAGCTAGATACTTGTACTAATCCATGCTATTTAATATTTTAATAAGAATAAAGTCAAGAATCTTTACTCTCCCTTGAGCTATTGAAATTGTGGATATTGTTGCTAAACTGGATACTAGAATGTAACACCTTTTAGGCAAGAGTTGTATCCTGTTTGTCACTGTGTCCCTAATACCAAACACAGAGTTAGAGGTAGGGTAGTTGCTCATTATATCTTTTGTTGTTGTTCAGTTGCTCAGTCATGTCTGACTCTTTGTGACCTCATGGACTGTGCTTGTCAGACTTCTCTGTGCTCCACTATCTTCTGGAGTTTGCAAACAGTCATGTCCATATATCTTTTACCATAAATCAATGCATGAATCATTTGGGATGGCTGATATATTTTATTTTCTTCAAGTTATGGGGTAGTATATTTACTAGAACTCTTGTTTTCAAGTGAGAAACCCAGCTGAAACTATCTTGTGAGAGAGAATTTGTTGGTTCTTGTGATTAGACTGTGGCAGTGACTTCAGGTATGGCTGGATCCAGGTATCAAACAATGTTTTCATGTATTTCTCTCACTTCCTTTTTCAAGGGCAACATTTTCACATAGAATCTCCCTGACCCTCATCCTGTGGTGGCAAGATAGTCACTCTCAGATGCAGTTACATCTTACCAGCTTAGTAACTCCTGTGGAAAGGGATCATTTCTTTCATAATAGTTCTTGAAGAAGTTCTTAAAGGTGGGTCACACAGCTGTCACTGAATCATTCACTGTGGCCAGGATAATAGAGTCTTCTCATTGATTAGGTCTGATAAAATGTTCACCTTGGGTGCTAGGACCAAGGAAAGCTGCTGTTGCTGCTGCTGCTAAGTCACTTCAGTCGTGTCCAACTCTGTGTGACCCCAATAGATGGCAGCCCACCAGGCTCCCCCATCCCTGGGATTCTCCAGGCAAGAACACTGGAGAGGGTTGCCATTTCCTTCTCCAGTGCATGAAAGTGAGAAGTGAAAGTGAAGTTGCTCAGTCATGTCCAACTCCCAGCGACCCCATGGACTGCAGCCCACCAGGTTCCTCCATCCATGGGATTTTCCAGGCAGGAGTACTGGAGTGGGGTGCCATTGCCTTCTCTGAGGATCAAGAGATAGGCTCCACCAAATTTTATGAACTAAGATTCCCCAGGAGAAACTAAGGTACCAATAGCACAAGAAAAGGAATGCATATCGAGTGGGTAGAAGCAGTAGACAGTCACTACAAGTATGAAGAATATCATAGGAGTGCTTGGATGAAGCACGTTCTCTGATGCTTCTATGGTGTCTGTCTGTATAGAATCTGCCACATCTGGTTGTGTTTGGTCTACTATGGTTTGGAATGAGTTGCAAATTGCAAGCAGTTGTGTTTGAATTTCATCAACCATGGAACCACTGGGATGCTGCTTATGGTCTGTCTCCTGTCTCCCTATACACCTTGGGCCTGGGAGAGCAGCTCCAGGCATTGCCTGCCCTTCTGAAGGTTCACAGGGCTGAGGCCACCTGGAGCCCTGCCCAGAGGACACCCTGTTAAATGCAGAGATGAAGTTATCATGGGCTTGGTGATTTCTTCTCTTGCTATTTTATGATAATACCCTCAAGCAAGGAGATGATCCAAGGCATGGTGCTTCAGAGCAACAAAGCCCCCAAGTGGAACACCACAAAACTTGGAAAAAAGAATTTTGATACCCCTTGGGGAAGGCTGCTATAATTTTGAAGGTGTTTCACTCAGGAAAGGAGCCTGTGATTTGTGAAGCAAGACTAATCTGCTTGTGGGAAGCTGCAGCATGAAATGAGACAGGTGTGATAACCTGTCAAGTTCCAAAGAGAGATGATTTAGGGAGAGATAGCGGCTTGAAAACGTGAGGATGGCTGTTACTAACTTAATCCATATGATGCCTTCAAAACAAAAAGTATATTAGGGGAGAACGGCATGAAGCAGACATTATTCATTGTCTCCAGGTGATATTTCTCCCGCGAGTTTACAAGCAAGTGTTGGCATGCTGTGTGCAGACATTTGTACAATAGATTAGAGAGCCCAGAACACCACAGATGAAAAGTGGAGGTGGTGGGGGGCAACTTTGGCTCTTTCCCTTCCCCGTCTAATTTATCTATCTCATTTATTCCAGACAAGAGCTCCTTTGCTTTGTGAAAATTAGAGACATCTGTAGTTATACAACCTGAGTTGAGGATAATCAAAGCTCACGCTGCCAGGTGTGAACAGATTGCTTGTCGGGTCAGGAAGGTGACTTCTCCTCCTCTCATGGGCACCATCCACCATCATTAGGAGATGTTTTTCAGGAGTGAATGGGGCAGAAGAAGCCTGGTGGGAGAAGTAGATGCCAGCTGGACTAGGATGACTCATGCAACCTGGCAATGTGCTTCCGCTTCCATCAGATGCTTCCGCAGACTCCCCTTGCTAATCAGGACGATGCTGTGAAGAGGGAGCATGGATGGTTCCTTATTTCCATTTCTGAATGGTTCCATATTTTGGTAGTGTTCCGATTGTCAACAACTCACTTTCACTAGGATATTCATATACATCCCCTGGACTGGGGAAAGGCTTTCTAAATCTAGGTAATGGATTCTCAGAATGGTATATTGCTTCTGGAAGACTGGACTGTAAGAAGTCTCTAATTAGAAAAAAAATGAGGATGGGGTTCTGAGGTGATTGCCACAGGATTTCTGTTTAAATTTGAAATTTTATTTATTTTTAACTAACTTGAAAAATGATAGGCAAGTAAGTTGCTGGAGAATTTTTAAGTATGTTTGAAATGATTTGGATATGTGAACTTTTAAAAAGAAAAACAGACTTTTTTTTTAGAGCAGAGTTGGGTTCACAGCAAAATTGAAGAGAAGGAAAAGAGATTTCCCATTAAACTTCTGATCCCACATAGTTTACTCTTCCCCACTATCAATATCTCCCATCAAAATGGTCCATTTCTCACATCTGATGGATCTGCATTGATGCATCATTGCTCAAAGTGAATGGGTTACATTAGTCTGCACTGTTTGGTGCTGTATATTCCTTGGGTTTTAACAAATGTGTAATAAAATGCATCTACCATTGTAGTATCATACAGAATAGTTCTGCTGCTGCTGCTGCTGCTAAGTCACTTCAGTCGTGTCTGATTCTGTTTAACCCCATAGACGGCTGCCCTCCAGGATTCTCCAGGAAAGAACACTGGAGTGGGTTACTGCCCTTAAAATCCTTTGTTCTGCCTCTTTATCCTTTCCCTCACCTCAAACCCTGGTAACCATTGATGTTTTTTTTTTTTTTTTACTGTCTCCTTCAGTTCAGTTCAGTTCAGTTGCTCAGTCGTGTCTCACTCTTTGCGACCCCATGGACTGCAGCATGCCAGGCCTCCCTGTCTATCACCAACTCCCAGAGATTACACAAACGCATGTCCATTGAGTTGGTGATGCCATCCAATCATCTCATCCTCTGTTGTCCACTTCTCCTCCCCCTTCAATCTTTACCAGCATTAGGATCTTTTCCAGTGAGTCACTTCTTTGCGTCAGGTGGCTCAAGTATTGGAGTTTCAGCTTCAACATCAGTCCTACCAATGAATATTCAGGACTGATTTCCTTTAGGATGAACTGGTTGGATCTCCTTGAAGTCCAAGGGACTCTCAAGAATCTTCTCCAACACCACAGTTCAAAAGCATCAATTCTTTGGCATTCAACTTTCTTTATAGTCCAACTCTCACATCCATACATGACTACTGGAAAAACCATAGCCTTGCCTCGATGGACCTTTGTTGGCAAAGTAATGTCTCTGCTTTTTAATATGCTATCTAGGTTGGTCATAACTTTCTTTTCAAGGAGTAAGTATCTTTTAATTTCATGGCTGCAGTCACCATCTGCAGTGATTTTGGAGTCCCAAAAATAAAGTCTGCCATTGTTTCCACTGTTTTTCCAGTTATTTGCCATGAAGTGATGGGACTGGCTGCCATGATCTTTGTTTTCTGATTGTTGAGCTTTAAGCCAACTTTTTCACTCTTCTTTCACTTTCATCAAGAGGCTCTTTAGTTCTTCACTTTCTGCCATAAGAGTGGTGTCATGTGCATATCTTAGGTTATTGATATTTCTCCCAGCAATATTGATTCCAGCTTGTGCTTCCTCGAGCCCAGCGTTTCTCATGATGTACTCTGCATATAAGTTAAAGAAGCAGGATTGTTAAATAAGACAATATATAGCCTTGAGGTACTCCTTTCCCTATTTGGAACTGCCTCCTTTGCTTTGCCTTTTCCTGCCACATGGAAGGAATCATAGAGTATGCAGCCTTTTCAGATTGGCTTCTTTGATTTAGTAACATGCATTTAAAACTCCTCCACATTTTTTCATGGCTTGATAGCTCATTCTTTTTAGTGCTGGATAATACTCCACTGTCTGGATGTACAACTCCTATGTGAATTTGAAATAGTGGGCTTATTGCTTTGGGGCAAGGGATGGCACAGCCCCAGGGGACTGCATGAGTCAGGAACAGGTGGGCTCTTTATGCAGCCTGCTGACACGGGAATGGCCATTATGGTGGTTTAGCAAAAAATTGCTGCTGCTTTTTCACCTTTAATTTTTGACTGAACTTCTTTGCTACCACCCAACGAGTAGAGATAGCAAGTAGTAGGAAGAGGAAAAGGATGTGGAATTTGGATCCATGAGGATTGTTTGGGTCCTGGTTCTGCCACTTATGAACTGTGGGATCTTGGCAAAACCATTTTACCTCTACTTCTGAGCTGTCATTTATCAATCTGTAAGTAGGAGACAGAGATCCCAGTTCAAAAGACACTTGTGAGAATTAAATAATGCATGTGATACTGTTTCATAAACTGTTTAACACCTTTTCAGATGTTGACTTAGTAATTGTTCAAAATGAAGGGACTAAGTTCCTGGGTATTCTTTTTCTTGTCTTCCTTCCACTCTGTTTCCCAGCTTTGCCTGTGGTGGTGAACTACTTCTTCATATACTGAATGGCAGTTTTTGCTGAACATGGTGTTTCAGGGCCCAGATCTGCTCTTTGCTTTAACTCATGAAAAAACCTTCCCTCACTCTCAACCCCTGCCACCCCACCAACCTCCAAAGTTACACTCTATACACAGAGATTCTCACAGGTTGACCTAAATGGGGACTGCTCCAGACTTGATCGGTTCAGTTCAGTTCAGCTGCTCAGTCGTGTCTGACTCTTTGTTACCCCATGAATCGCAGCACGCCAGGCCTCTCTGTTCATCACCACCTCCCCAAACTGCTCCAAACTCAGAATTCCCATCTAATTAGACCACAGTTGATTTCTAGACCAGGTCATTAATTAAAATATTTTCCTCTGAGTTCTCTAGCAAGAACACAAGTTTTGGGTGACTTGGAGTAAGCTTTTTATAGAGACCCTTAGGAAAGGAAACGTTCTACATTTCTCTCCTTCAGGTCACAGACAGCTCAGGTTCAACCATATCATTGATACTTACAGATCTGATGTACCCACAGCTTATCCCTGATGAAGGTTTTTATTGCCTTGGAAATATATTCATCTTTCCTCTAAGCTGTTCTACTGAAAATGCAAAGCAGAAAGTCAGTGTCAAGATGAAAGAAGGGCTCTAAGATTACCTCTCAGGTCACAGAGTTCGGTTGTGAATTCGAGCATCTGACTCCACAGGAGTGTAGATCTGGCTCCTTTAGGATGAGGTGAGCTCCATGCAGTCAGTGGGCATTGTCTTATGCTACTGTTATGCCCCCTACAACTTGTAGCACAGTGGTTCTAACAGTTTGGCCTAGAGAGGTATGACAGTAACCCAGAGACTTTAAGAAATGGAAAGTGTTCCATAGATACTGAGCAGTGCAGAAGAATTGATGGTTTTGAACTGTGGTGTTGGAGAAGACTCTTGAGAGTCCCTTGGACTACAAGGAGATCCAACCAGTCCATTCTAAAGGAGATCAGTCCTGGGTGTTCATTGGAAGGACTGATGTTGAAGCTGAAACTCCAATACTTTAGCCACCTGATATGAAGAGCAGACTCACTGGAAAAGACCCTGATGCTGGGAAAGATTGAGGGCAGGAGAAGGGGACGACAGAGGATGAGATGATGGATGGCATCACCGACTTAATGGACATGGGTTTGGGTGGATTCTCGGAGTTAGTGATGGACAGGGAGGCCTGGTGTGCTGCGGTTCATGAGGCCGCAAAGAGTCAGACACAACTGAGCAACTGAACTGAAGTGCAGAAGCAGTCATTTAATCAGAATGTATGTAGACTTCAAGACTGTTAAGCAGGATGAAGAAATGGAGACCAACACTGGCTTTGAAGTTTTGCAGTGGATTTGGAGAAGGAAAGAAATCCAGCAAAGAGGAGGTTGAGGTTTACAATCTCTAGAGAAATAAATTTCTTTGACTCCTTACCTTCAAATCCTTTATTGGAAGCAGAA
Source organism: Madoqua kirkii (assembly GCA_006408675.1). Classification (NCBI taxonomy): domain Eukaryota; kingdom Metazoa; phylum Chordata; class Mammalia; order Artiodactyla; family Bovidae; genus Madoqua; species Madoqua kirkii. The sequence goes on along the minus strand of SJYC01003397.1, from coordinate 6,575 downwards.
ATGGATATATTAATAAATGGTATTAGAGTAAATATTTTAAGAAATATTTGGCCAAGGAAAGACAAGCCCAAAGAATGTTCAGACTAGTACACAAATGCACTCATTTCACACTCTGGCAAACTAATGCTCAAAATTCTCTGAGCCAGGCTTTAGCAGTACATGAACTGTTAACTTCCAGATGTTTAAGCTGGTTATAGAAAAGGTAGAGGAAGCAGAGATCAAATTGTCAACATCCATTGGATCATCGAAAAAGCAAGGAAGTTCCAAAAAAACATCTACTTCTGCTTTATTGACTATGCCAAGGCCTTTGACTGTGTGGATCACAACAAACTGTGGAAAATTCTTCAAGAGATGAGAATAGCAGACCGCCTTACCTGCCTCCTGAGAAATCTGTATGCAGTTCGGGAAGCAACAGTTAGAACCGGACATAGAAAAACAGACTGGTTCCAAATTGGGAAAGGAGTCCGTCAAGGCTGTATATTGTCACCCTGCTTATTTAACTTATATGCAGAGTACATCATGCAAAATGCTGGGCTGGATGAAGCACAAGCTGGAATCAAGATTTCCAGGAGAAATATCAATAACCTCAGATATGCAGATGACACCACACTTATGGCAGAAAGTGAAGAACTAAAGAGTCTCTTATTGAAAGTTAAAGAGGAGAGTGAAAAAGTTGGCTTAAATCTGAACATTCAGAAAACAAAGATCGTGGCATCCGGTCCCATCACTTCATGGCAAATAGATGGGGAAACAATGGAAACAGTGACAGACTTTATTTTCTTGGGCTCCAAAATCACTGCAGCCATGAAATTAAAAGATGTTTGCTCCTTGGAAGGAAAGCTATGACCAATCTAGACAGCATGTTAAAAAGCAGAGACGTTGCTTTGCCAATAAAGGTCCGTCTGGTCAAAGCTATGGTGTCTCCAGTAGTCAAGGATGGATGTGAGAATTGGACTATAAAGAAGCTGAGCACCAAAAAAATTGATGCTTTTGAACTGTGGTGTTGGAGAAGACTCTTGAGAGTCCCTTGGACTGCAAGGAGATCCAACCAGTTCATCCTAAAGGAAATCAGTCCTGAATATTCATTGGAAGGACTGATGCTGAAGCTGAAACTTCAATACTTTGGCCACGTGATGCAAAGAGCTGACTCATTGGAAAAGACTGATGCTGGGAAAGATTGCGGGGGGAGGAGAAGTGGACAACAGAGGATGAGATGGTTGGATGGCCTCACTGACTCGATGGACATGAGTTAGAGGAAGCTCTGGAAGTTGGTGATGTACAGGGAAGACTGGCATGCTGCAGTCCATGGCATTGCAAAGAGTTGGACACAACTGAGTAACTAAACTGAACTGAATCAAGAGAATGGGGTTTAGACAGTGGTTTGGGTTTGACTGGTACAGATTGACTGGTGGTCTTGTTGGTGAGAAGACTGGTGGAGGTGATCTCATTATGCAGAACAAAGGGTGTCCTTAAGGAATATCAGAAAGCAAGATGGGGCCAGTTATGGGGGCCTTTGTATTCAGACAAAGGAATTTAACCTTGAAATTGTAGGTGTAGAGGGAGGTATGAAATGGCAGAAGCACTGCTGAAGGAAGTCTAGTCTGAAATTGGCATTTGGAATAGATTAGAGGGGCTAGAGGCTGGAGGCAGGGAGCACAGCTCCAAAGCAGTTGGACTAAGGATGTAGCGATGATCTTACTTGAAGAATCATTTTGAAGGAGAAAAGACAAAATTTACTTGACTGCGTGGAGATAAGGAAGAAGGGTTAGATAAATGTGACTGTAGTTTCACACCTGTTTTATGTGGATAATGATGGTTCCATGGTAAGAACTGAATAAATGTTTGGATGAAAGGGGATGGTTTGTTTGAGACCATATTGGGTGGTGGTATGGGTTTGAGGGCATCATTCAAATGATGAGGCCCAGTGAGCCTTTTGGAGATATGAACTGGGTAAAATGCCAATGGGAAAAACTTGTGAATGTGTTTGTCTTCTTAGTATATGCCCTTGGTGTGTGTATGGTTCTGAGTGAATGGATAGGTGTGTACCTAGCACAGAGATTAAGAGCACTGCTTCAAAGTCAGACAGATATGGACTCCAACCCCACTTTGCCATTTACTAGCTGTTTGAGCAGTCAATTTAACCTCTCTCAGCCCAAGGATCATTACATATAAAGGGAGGAGTAATAATACCAAGATTACAAATATATTAGGATTGAATAAAACTGGATACAGTTTTAGTCACAAAGAAGTGTACAGTGGTATGTAGTACTCCACACATCACAGATGCTGTTATTGTTGATGACCCATCAGTGAGTTAGAGACTCACAGGAGATGGTACTTAGAGACTGACACTATTCTGGGTGCAGGGATCTGGCTGATAAACTTGTCATCACTCTGGGGCTGCTGAGCTGAGATAAAAGCATTGACCCCTTTCTGAGAGCCTGGCTGGAGAAAGATACTCATTCACCAGGGGTGTGTTTTCTCCTAGAAAAGGAAGTGGCAACCCACTTCAGTATTTTTGCCTGGAGAATTGCATGTAAGGTGAGCCTGGTGAGCTACAGTCTGTGGGGTTACAAAGAGTCAGACATGACTTAGTGACTAAACCTCCATCCTGTGTTGTAAGTAGTTATCTATGTTATATATAGTTGTGTTATATATTAGTTATCTTATGTTATATATAGTTGCGTGTATATGTCAATCCCAGTCTCTCAGTTTATCCCTCCCCTATTCCGTCCTGGTCAGCAGAGCTATTCAATATGTTGGAATGTTAGCAAATACTGCATCCGCACAAGCCAGGGTTGGGTAAGCCTGGGTGTTGTAACAAAGGAAGGGCAGCCAAGCCACCTGCACACAGAGAACAGTGGGAAACATGAATGGGACTCTGGGCAGCTTTCAGACAAGCCGGACTCCTTAGCACAGGGCTTGGGAAACTGAGCTGAGAGGGATTATTTTTTTCTTAGTGAAGTAAAGCATGACAAGCCTGATGGTGAACACCCTAGGACTGCGACAAAGATTCTTTTGTCCTCTTTCATACCACCTTCGTAGGAAATGACACGTGCCTGACCCATGTGTTCCTGGGTCCCCGTTTGTGTGTGCAGCTCTTCAGTGGAAGGGCGTAGCATCTGCATTCCCCTCCTCTGGACAAATAACTCAGGCCAGAGAGGCTCTGGGCTCTCTGTTGGCTCTCATCAGATCCCCACCTCTTTCGTCCTCTCATGCTTGTTTGATGGCCAATGAATGTAGCCTTTTGTGTGCTTAGGCCTGGTTGTGGGTACTGTTTTGAAAGACAGATTTGCATAGTTAAGCATCTTAGAAATATTTTTCTGAGGAGCAATGTGCAAGCCCAGAGGTGGAAGGAAGCTGGGGGAGGGTGTTGGAGAGGAGGCGAGAGCGGAGGACCAGAACATATGCTTTTCAGCTGCCCCGGCCGGCCCTGGAGCAGCCCCACTCCTGTGGGAGGGGAGGCTCTGCAGGTTGCAGTGCGGATCTGAGAGATTTATGCCCTGCACGCTGAACACATATCGACGACTCTCCAAGGCACAGTTTTGAAAAGGTGATTATGGGTCTGACATGAAGGAATATTTTATATGAAATTGCTGAAAGATTTCTGGGTACTAAGCCGTAATCACCTTAATGCTTTAGAAAGTGTTCCAATTTGTTTCCCACCGGCTTCTTGGCAGTTGGGATTTGTATGCCACTTAACATCCAATCCTGGGCATCCCATATGCCACCTCACTAAGCAGAGGGCTCCCCTTGAAGAAAAATGTGCTACACTTTAGGGAGAAGTCTCAGTAGCTTTAAAAATGTGCATAGACTCAATATCTGTGATTCTCTCTCTTGGAATACGTTAAAGAAAAAGAAAATAGCAAAAGGATATTCATTGAAAACATACATGTTCAAAGATGTTTATCATAGTATAATTTAAAAAGTACATATTCTTTAGAGAATTAAGTATCATGCAGATGTGTGTGTGTCACATTTTAACAGAGAAATGTTGAAAGCATCTTAAATGTGCCAAGTAGGGGATGTGATGTTTTAAAAAGTATAGACTGTTGTGTATTACTAAATCCGAAAAAGAAGTATAGCACAGTCTATACTTATAATCCTATTTTTATAAAATGCAAGTTTGCTTATATATTTCTGTGGGAATGAATTCTACAAGGGCATGTATCAGCTTGCAAAAGTGGTTATTTATGGACAGTGAGGATACGGGTGCTTTTGCTTTTCAAAACGTCAGCCTGTTTATTTTCTGTAATAAACATAGATTATGTTGGATAAAAGCAGGGGTGTTGCCTTAGCGAGTGACTCCCTTGTCTTCTTTGACCACTGACATCTGGGTTTCCCTCAAATGGTTTGTGCTCAAGTGACCTTTGTGGGGTGTTGAGCAGAGCCAGTTCTGCCGTGTCCTCTGGTGTCCAGCAGGCAGCCTCTTGCAGCTGAATGGAACTGCCCAAAGTAGGCCTGGGCTGCAGAGAAGATGACAAGCAGCCCCTCCAATTCTGCTCAGTGCCAAGGAGCGGAGACCTTAGTTAGTTGGCATCTTTCATCAGGTGATCTGGGCTTCCTTATCATACATGATGGGAGAGCTTGGACTTCTTTACCCTTGTTGTAAATAATTGTGTCTGGCCTGGGGCTGTGTGTCGTTGCAGCCGGAGGCAGGATTCTTTTCTATTGGTCTCTAGTGTTTCTTATTAAAATTGTATTATTTATTAGATACTGGTTTCATTAGCACTGTGGGTCTTTGCCTCTAAATCTGAGTCCAGAAATGAGAAGCTTTATAAAATCTGGCATCAGTGCTTTGTTATCCTATTTAACTGAAATTTTTGATGTAAAGATTCAGATATTGAACTATCTTCTTACTGCAGTGCAGGAACTATCAGAAAACCTGTCTGGATTTCTTCCCTCTGTGTTCTTCTCTCACAGCACAGCAGGAAGGGCTTTGTTTTTAATATAGGGTCTCCAAAAGTGGCCCTTTTCATACTGTTCATACTGTTCATGGGGTTCTCAGGAAAGAATACTGAAGTGGCTTGCCATTCCCTTCTCCAGTGGACCACGTTCTGTCAGCCCTCTCCACCATGATCTGCCCGTCTTGGGTTGCCCCACAGGCATGGCTTGGTTTCATTGAGTTAGACAAGGCTGTGGTCCCAGTGTGATAGGATTGACTAGTTTTCTGTGAGTATGGTTTCAGTGTGCAATATGCAACTGGAGATCAGTGGAGAAATGACTCCAGAAAGAATGAAGGGAGCGAGCCAGAGCAAAAACAGTACCCAGTTGTGCATGTGACTGGTGATAGAAGCAAGTTCTGATGCTGTAAGAGCAATATTGCATAGGAACCTGGAATGTCAGTTCCATGAATCAAGGCAAATTGGAAGTGGTCAAACAGGAGATGGCAAGAGTGAACGTCGACATTCTAGGAATCAGCAAACTAAGATGGACTGGAATGGGTGAACTTAACTCAGATGACCATTATATCTACTACTGTGGGCAGGAATCCCTCAGAAGAAATGGAGTAGCCATCATGGTCAACAAAAGAGTCCGAAATGCAGTACTTGGATGCAATTTCAAAAACGACAGAATGATCTCTGTTTGTTTCCAAGGCAAACCATTCAATATTACAGTTATCCAAGTCTATGCCCCAACCAGTAATGCTGAAGAAGCTGAAGTTGAACGGTTTTATGAAGACCTACAAGACCTTTAGAACTAACACCCAAAAAAGATGTCCTTTTCATAATAGGGGACTGGAATGCAAAAGTAGGAAGTCAAGAAACACCTGGAGTAATAGGCAAATTTGGCCTTGGGATGCAGAATGAAGCCGGGCAAAGACTAATAGAGTTTTGCCAAGAAAATGCACTGGTCATAGCAAACACTCTCTTCCAACAACACAAGAGAAGACTCTGCACATGGACATCACCAGATAGTCAACACCGAAATAAAATTGATTATATTCTATGCAGCCAAAGATGGAGAAGCTCTATACAGTTGATGAAAACAAGACCAGGAGCTGACTGTGGCTCAGATAATGAACTCCTTATTGCCAAATTCAGACTCAAATTGAAGAAAGTAGGGAAAACCACTAGACCATTCAGGTATGACTTAAGTCAAATTCCTTATGATTATACAGTGGACGTGAGAAATAGATTTAAGGGCCTAGATCTGATAGACAGAGTGCCTGATGAACTATGGAATGAGGTTCGTGACATTGTACAGGAGACACGGATCAAGACCATCCCCATGGAAAAGAAATGCAAAAAAGCAAAATGGCTGTCTGGGAAGGCTTTACAAATAGCTGTGAAAAGAAGAGAAGCGAAAAGCAAAGGAGAAAAGGAAAGATACAAGCATCTGAATGCAGAGTTCCAAAGAATAGCAAGAAGAGATAAGAAAGCCTTCCTCAGTGATCAATGCAAAGAAATAGAGGAAAAGAGCAGAATGGGAAAGACTAGAGATCTCTTCAAGAAAATTAGAGATACCAAGGGAACGTTTCATGCAAAGATGGGCTTGATAAAGGACAGAAATGGTATGGACCTAACAGAAGCAGAAGATATTAAGAAGAGGTGGCAAGAATACACAGAAGAACT
>SJYC01003396.1:0-10854 GCA_006408675.1 Madoqua kirkii | reverse complement strand
TCTCTCAGCTTTTGCTTGTCTATAAAGCTTTTGATTTCTTCTTCATATCTGAATGAGATCCTTACTAAGTACAGTAATCTGGGTTGGAGGTTTTTCTCTTTTATCACTTAAAGTATGTCCTGCCATTCTCTTCTGGCCTGAAGAGTTTTTATTGAAAGATCACTGTTATCCTTATGGGGATCCCCTTGTGTATCATTTGTTGCTTTTCTCATGCTGCTTTTAACATTTGCTCTTTGTGTTTGATAATTATTAGTTTGATTAGGATGTGTCTTGGAGTGTTTTGCCTTGGGTTTAATCCTGTTTGGGATTCTCTGGTTTCTTGGACTTGGGTGGCTATTTCCTACCCCATTTTAGGGAAGGTTTCAACTATTATTTCCTCAAGTATTTTCTCATGCTCTTTCTTTTTGTCTTCTTCTGGGACACCTATGATTCATTTGTTGGGGTGTTTAACATTTTCCCAGAGGTCTCTGAGGTTGTTTTCATTTCTTTTAGAGTATTTTTTTGTCTCTGCTTCATTTATTTCCACCATTCTATCTTTCACCTCACTTATCCTTTTTTCTGCCTCATTTACTCTAGTGTTGGTTCCCTCCAGAGTGCTTTTGATATCAGTTATTACATTATTCATTATTGATTGACTCTTTATTTCTTCTAGGTCCTTGTCAAATATTTCTTGCATCTTCTCAATCCCTGTCTCTCGTCTATTTATTTGTAACTCCATTTTGTTTTCAAGATTTTGGATCATCTGTACTATCATTATTTTGAATTCCTTTTCAGGAAGACTCCTTGTCTCCTCCTCTTTTGTTTGGTTTACTGGGCATTTATCATGTTCCTTTACCTGCTGAATATGTCTCTGCCTTTTCCTTTTGTTTAGATTGCTGTGCCTGGGGTACCCTCTTTGTAGGCTGAAAGTTCTTGGTTCTTCCTTATTGTGGAGCTTGCTCCCTGTGGGTGGAGTTGGACTAGTGGTTGTCAAGGTTTCTTGGTTAGAGGAGCTTGCATTTGTGTTCTGGTGGGTGGGTTCTGGTGGGTGGAGCTGGATGTCTTCTTTCAGGAGTGCAGTGAAGTGTCCATTAGTGAGTTGGGTATCTATGGGTTTGGCATGGCTTCGGGAAGCCTGTTTTTTAATGCTCAGGGCTGTGTTCCTGCTTTGCTGGAGAATTATTGTTGGTATGTCTTGCACTGGAACTTGTTGGCTCTTGGGTGGAGCTTGGTTTCAGTGTAGGTATCCAGATTTTTGGTTGAGCTCTTTTCTATTAATTTTCCTTGGAATCAGGAGTTCTTTGATGTAGAATTGTGTTTCTTAACTTGCCATTTGTATTACAGTTAGCATTCCATTTAATAATTACAGTTCAGTTCAGTTCAGTTGCTCAGTCATGGCCAACTCTTTCCCATGGATTGCAGCATGCCAGGCCTCCCTGTCCATCACCAACTCCCAGAATTTACTCAAATTCATGCTCATTGAGTCAGTGATGCCATCCAGCCATCTCATCCTCTGTCATCCCCTTCTCCTCTGGCCTTCAATCTTTCCCAGCATTGGGGTCTTTTCCAGTGAGTCAGCTCTTTGCATCAGGTGGCCAAAGTATTGGAGTTTCAGCTTCAACATCAGTCCTTCCAATGAACACTCAGGACTGATCTCCTTTAGGATGGACTGATTGGATCTCCTTGCAGTCCAAGGGACTCCTAAAGGTCTACTACAACAACACAGCTCAAAGGAATCATTCTTCAGGGCTCAGTTTTGTTTATAGTCCAACTCTCACATCCATACATGACTACTGGAAAAACCACAGCTTTGACTAGATGGCCCTTTGTTGGCAAAAAAAATGTCTCTGCTTTTTAATATGCTGTCTAGGTTGATCATAACTTTTCCTCAAAGGAGTAAGCATCTTTTAATTTCATGCCTGCAATCATCATCTGGAGTGATTTGGGGGCAAAAAATATAAAGTCTGCCACTATTTTCACTGTTTTCCCATCTATTTTACAAGAAGTGATGGCATCAGAGGCCATGATCTTTGTTTTCTGAATGTTGCACTTTAAGCAAAGTTTTCTACTCTCCTCTTTCACTTTCATCAAGAGGCTCTTTAGTTCTTCACTTTCTGTCATAAGAGACGTGTCATCTGCATATCTGAGGTGACTGACATTTCTCCCAGCAATCTTGATTCCAGCTTGTGCTTCCTCCAGCCCAGTGTTTCTCATGATGTACTCTGCATAGAAGTTAAATAAGCAGGGTGAAAATATACAGCCTTGATGTACTCCTTTTCCTATTTGGAATCAGTCTTTTATTCCATGTCCAGTTCTAACTGTTGCTTCCTGACTTGCATACAGATTTCTCAAGTGGCAAGTCAGGTGGTCTGGTACTTCCATCTCTTTCAGAATTTTCCACAATTTATTGTGATCCACACAGTCAAAGGCTTGGCACAGTCAATAAAGCAGAGATAGATGTTTTTCAGGAACTCTCTTGTATTTTCCATGATCCAGCAGATGTTGGCAATTCGATCTTTCGTTTCTCTGCCTTTTCTAAAATCAGCTTGGACATCTGGAAGTTCACAGTTCATGTACTGTTGAAGCCTGGCTTAGATAATTTTGAGTATTATTTTACTAGTGTGTGAGATGAGTGCAATAGTGCGATGATTTGAGCATTCTTTGGCATTGCCTTTCTTTGCGATTGGAATGAAAACTGACCTTTTCCAGTCTTGTTGCCACTGCTGAGTTTTCCAAATTTGTTGGCATTTTGAGTGCACCACTTTCACAGCATCAATCTTTAGGATTTGAAATAGCTCAACTGATATCTACTGATATCTACATACTCGCATTATTAGAATTTGTAAAAAATATGGTGAGAGGAAGCCTTTAAATAATATTTTTTGTATGTATGTTGAAAAGGAGAACCAATTAACACTTTAATATTTGGACTGTGATAATTAAGAATGTTTGATACAAATTGTATTGTGAATTATGTATATACTTGCTGATGTAGTGCCAGAGTCTCAGAATAGTAACGTACTTGCAGTAAGTGCCCACCAATATTTCCCAATGAACTAAAATTAGAATTATGTATCACCAGCCTTTTGTTATTGTTAACTACACATAACATTTTGAAATTGATTTATTTGTTCTTGTAAAATGCTCTTTTTCTCCCTTCCATTCTATATTATGGTGTGTATGTGTGTGTATATATATATACATATATATATATGTGCTAAAATATAAACTTTCTTTGGATAAACTCTAAAGATAGAAAAATACTTTTGAAAGCTTATAAACTATGGGAGAATATGAAAATGACATTATAAAAATAATGAATACTTTTCTACTATGATCCTTTTTTACATGATCTCTATGTATCATTGCTCTCTATGTCTCATAACTGTTCATACCTTTCGCAGTACTTTCCTTCATATCCCCGTGGGCAAGCTGTGCAGCGATAATCATCCAGGCCTTCCATGATACAAGATGGGCTGAAACTGAATCAGAAAAAAGATTGAAAAAATCATTTCACTTATTTATTTTTATAAATTTAAGCAATTCTATCTGTATCTAGATGATTGGAACTGCTTTTTGATGGTTACAAATGTCATATTTGTAACTATAAGTTCCTATTCAAGGGTAATGGGCTTCCCTGATGCTTCTGTGGTAAAGATTCTGCCTGCAAAAAGATGTGAGTTTGATCCCTGGGTCAGGAAGATCCTCTAGAGAAGGAAATGGCAACTCATTCCAGTATTCTTGTTCGGAAAAATCCCTTGAACAAAGGGGCTTGGTAGGCTATAGTCCATGGGGTTGCAATGAGTCTGATATGACTTAATGATTGAACAACATTCAAGGGTAGGATATCACAACTAAATATTACTAATAATAGTCAACGAATAAAAATGGTTGTTTCTTGATGAATTAACAATGCATGACACTGACAATGTTAAAACTGTGAAGTTTTAATAATTATATCACAGTCATGAATATATCAAACATTCAGAAAAAGGGTGCTATATTTCATGAATTAAAATAAAAACATAATGAGATTCCTGCATATTTGTCAGACAGTAGAATAAGTATTATTGACTATCTTTCAGGTTAAAAAAAATGGGGACACAAAAGCAATTTAATTTCTTTATAACTTATCTCAAATTGCCATTGGCATTTCAATGCATTAAGTGTGAATAGATGTTTCACTTAAAATAAAGACTGTCTTTTGTAATTTACATATGGGTTTCAAACTACATTTTACTTTAAATACAAAATAATGTGATCTGGTATAAGGAACTAAGACAGGAAGTCTTTCTGTATGAAAATTAGTAAGATTTTCTAACAATTTCTGGTTTCCCTATTTCAGTTAATGACTACCACTGGAGCTCAGTTTGGCCACAGAGCCCTAGCTTCAACTCCTGCCTTGCCTAAACCTGTCATATCTAATTAGTTATCAGTTCTATAGAGTCACATTCAACAATCTATCTTCCTGTGTTTTCCTCACATCTATCCCTTTGTCTCTATTTTTGTTGCTGTTACCTTTTTCAGGTTCTAATTATCTTTTGCCTAAGCTAGTGCAATAGCTTTTTAATTAGTCTCTTTGCTTTTCTTATTTTCCTGTTTCAGTTATTATACTCAATTCCATCATAATAGTCTTCCTAAATTGTGGCTCTGATCACATTAATTTTTTATTTTAAATAAAAATTTGTAACGTTTCCTCATTACATAGAAAATTAAAGAGCAATTTCTTAGACTGGTATTCAAGGATTTCTACAGTATGGCCTCCATTCTCTTATTCATTCATCTGTAATTATAAAATTCTATTTGAACCCATGCTCTAAACTCTTACTGGTTCTTAAACATGATTCGTGTTTCCTGCTTCTAAGCTGTTACTCTGTAAATTTTCTACTATCTCTGCCAGTAAAAACTCTTCAATCTGTTGTAAATTTAAAATTTATTATGTGTGCTCACTTATATCTTTTTGTGACCTCATGAACTGTAGCCTGCCAGGCCCTTCTGTCCATAGTATTCTCCAGGCAAGAATACTGGAGTGGGTTGCCATTTCCTCCTCCAGGGAATCTTCCCTACCCAGGGACAGAACCTATACCTCCTGTGGCTTCTTCATTGGTTGGTGGATTCTTTATCACTGACCCACCTAGGAAGCCAAAAATTTATTATTAATATTATTAATTTTCTAATATATTCTTTAAGTTTCCAAAATCAAGTGTGGTACTTTGTGCCTTCAAATTTCCCTTAAATCTAAGTTGACCTCTCTGAAGACACCCACTTAACTGTGAGCCTCTCCAAGAGATGTTCTGCTTCTTTTTTATATATCCTGTAGTTTTTGTTATAGTTCACCCTACAGTAAATTATCAATTAATTATTAATTCCCATTTTAATAAACCATAAAATAAATACCTTTCTCTTGTTCAGATCAGTTCATCAGAGGTAGATTAGGGAAAGGATGAAAATAATATATTTCACACAACTACTTTTGCTCAATGAAATATAAGATCATGTATTTTACCCTCATCAATATCCCATTTATCTAAAAATTCACATTTGATATCCTATGCAAGACTTATGTTCTGTTCAACCAAAAAGGGATGCTTGCAGAGGAAAGGGAGATAATCACATAAAAATGTTATCAAAATGTAAACAAAGCCAAAGATGGAAAAAAAAAAAAAACTTGGAATAGGTAGAACTATCTCTTCATCTGAGTTGCTTTATGGTTCTTATATACTAAAGATAAGGTGTCTAGGATTCTAATTCTGAACAATGTGCCCTACATTCCTTCAAAAGCAAATTCTTAGAGAAAAAATTACCCTACCATGTAGAGATTGAATTCTATAAATCATTTAAAAGAAAGTGCAAACTGTCTTAGCAAAAAGGTAAGTGAAAACACCTAGGGGTTTTCATCAATACATAAACCAATGCAGAATGTTCTGACAGCACTGAAATAAAATATGCCTGCATTTGTTTTCCCTTATGGCTGTGTTTCCATGGTACCAAGCTTGGATTATCTTAACAGAAAGGGGGCTGTGATTCTGGGAGATACTGACTTATTTTGGAGCATAACAATAAGTCATTTTGCTGTAACCACATTATTTTTCAATTATCTGCCTAATAATTCTTATCAGTCATGAATTAAACACAGAAAATGAATGGAAACAGCTATAAAATTTATATAATATGCCTCAAACAATCCCTCATAGCTGAAGTTATTGCAGAATTATATGAAAACACTAGGTCTTTCTAAAAACTTATAAGATTATACACACTTGTACATAAATAATTTATTTTATAAATATATGTTAACATTGGTATTTACATTTTAATTAATAAGCATCATTTACTTGGGACAGAGTGTTAAAGGAAAAAGGAGCCATTGAGTATTAAGTGCTACTTTTGTCATGTTTTTATATTGTTTAAAAAAATCTATCTTAAATTGAGATTTTTGTCTACATGAAAAAAATAACTAAATCACAGAAAAGTCCATGTGCTACACAGATGGTGTTACTGATTGGGAAATGTGGTAATATTTCTCAGTCTTACTTGTTGCTGGAAGAAATTAGAGGACAAGCACATTGCTGACAGTCATTTGGCAATCCTTTGACAATGCCATAATAACCAAGAGCACATCGTTCACAGAAGTCCCCAGCAGTGTGATGTTGACAATTCTGTAAAGGAAGAGGACTTTGTTTTTAAAGTAATGACAGAATGTAATTTATCATAGAGCTCCCCACCTATGAGTTTGTGTGCTCCTATGAACACACACACACACACATACACATACCCCATTGACAGAACTCAGTTATTAACCCTACATATATTTTAAATTTTATTTATTTTTAAATTGAAGGATAATTGCTTTACAGAATTCTGTTGTTTTCCATCAAACCTCAACATGAGTTAGTCATATGTGTACATATGTCCCCTCCCTCTGGAACCTCCTTCCCATCTTCTTCCCCTCTAGATGGTTACAGAGCCCCTGTTTGCATTCCCTGAGACATACATCAAATTCCCACTGGCTATCTATTTTACATATAGTAATGTAAGTTTTCATGTTACTCTCTCTATACATCTCACCCTCTCTTCCCCTCTCCCTATGTCCTTAAGTCTGTTCTGTATGTCTGTTTGTCCATTGCTGCCTTGCAAACAAATTCATCAGAACCATTTTTCTAGATATTTATCTTTCTCTCTCTGACTTACTTCACTATGTATAATAGGCTCTAGGTTCATCTACCTCATTAGAACTGACTCAAACGTGTTCCATTTTATGGCTGAGTAATATTTCATTGTGTATATGTACATATTTTTTAAAGAAGCTCATTCATTTGAGAAGTTAATACTGGGCTGTTGTAGCAATAATGGCAAGAGTTTCTGTTCTCTTCTCCTTACATCAGTCTCTCTGAATTAATTTTCCCTTATTCTAATTTGGGGAATAGACTTCACAAATTTCTAAAATATATTATATCATCTAGCTATTTATGTTTTTTCTCTACAAGGTGTTAAAAAAGTGCTAAAAATCCTAAGGTCTTGGTGCCTGACCATCAGTGGGCTTTTTGAAACCAAACCAAGGTGGAAAGCATAAATATCTTAAGAGAAAATAATTATCAAAAAAAAAAAAAGAAAGAAAGAAAGAAAAGTCAGCCTGGTTTCCAGATTAAGAATGTTGTTCATCTAATTCTTGCCAAGTGTTGATTGTTCTCTACAGACAGAGAGGACCCAATCTGAAACCAGGGATCTCAAGTCAGTATTTTCTTTTTATGTTTGCATAATAAGAGGCATTTGGGTAATATGCTTTAAGACATTTCCAAAAGAAAATGAGAACAGTTTTAGAATATTGTTTCACCACAAACAATAACTTAAGTCACTTTCTCTGACTCTTTTTGAGAGTTTATGCTATTCTCTGGGGTGAAAACCAGGGATCTCAAGTCAGTATTTTCTTTTTATGTTTGCATAGTAAGAGGTATTTGGGTAATATGCTTTAAGACATTTCCAAAAGAAAATGAGAACAGTTTTAGAATATTGTTTCACCACAAACAATAACTTAAGTCACTTTCTCTGACTCTTTTTGAGAGTTTATGCTATTCTCTGGGGTGAAACCATGGCATTATCACAATGAATTTTGGAACCCTGTCTATTATTTCATTTTTTTGTGTTATGTTGAAAATACACTATTACAAATAAGATTTTATAATTCACTGTTAAATTGATCTACTTTTCTAACAGGATACAAATATTAAATCTTCTAATTCTCCAGCTCACTCTCAGCAGATGTTAGCTTCTTCTTTTCAGGGAAAAGCAAGTCCTCATTTGGTGTTCCCTCATCTTTCTGCCAAACAACAGACCATCTTTTCTGCCTCACTCTCCTTCCTTTCAATATTTAGTTCTGTCCACAAAAGGTGGTGCATCATTCTTTGTCTAAAGCTGCTCGCCTCCTAAACTCTCATTTAGAAAAAAAAGGCCTTATTTGTCTCCTATTACCTCCAGCATCTGCATTTTCTCCTTTGATGGCATACTTTCACTGACAGTTGAGATTGGTTAAGCCTTTCATATTAAAAAAAAATCTCTGGAATCTCATGTTTGTGGATAACTTCCATCTTATTTTTGATAGGTTTATTAAAAACACTATTCACATTGCTAGTCTCTACTTCCTCATCTCTTTTTCACCTCTTCATTCTTTAAACAGGCTTTAAATACACACATACACACACACATATATATTCTTCTTCAGATTCTTTTCCATTATAGAATATTACAAGATATTGAGTATAGTTTCCTGTGCTATATAGTAGGCCCATGTTGTTTATTTTATTTTATATATAGTAGCGCGTATATATTAACCCTAAACTCCTAATTTACTTCCCCTCTGACCCCAAACAGGCTTCTGATTTCACCACTGAAACATATGTCCAGGGTTATAAATATGATCTTTCTTCCTAAATCAAAATTTACTGATAGTAATCTGTCTTCATGATATATGAACCATTTGCAACAGCTGATATTCCTGGCCATCATTAGGATAAAATTTTCTTTTTCTACAACAGTACATGAACCAAGAACTTCCAGATGTACAAACTGGATTTAGAAGAGGCAGAGGAACCAGTGAAGAGGAACTAAAGAGCCTCTTGATAAAGGTGAAAGATGAGAATGAAAAAGCTGGCTTAAAACTCAACATTCAAAAAACTAAGATCAAAGCATCCAGTACCATCACCTCATGGCAAATAGATGGGGAAGAAAGTGAAGATAGTGACAGACTTTATTTTCTTGGGCTCCAAAATCACTGTGAATGGTGACTGCAGCAATGAAATTAAAAGATGCTTGCTCTTGGGAAAAAAGCTATGACAAATCTCGACAGCATATTAAAAAAGTAGAGATATCACTTTGCTGACAGAGGTCCACATTGCCAAAGCTATGGTTTTTCCAGTAGTCATGTACAGCAGTGAGAGGTGAACCATAAAGAAGGCTGAATGCCAAAGAACTGATGCTTTCGCACTGTGGTTTTGGAGAGGACTCTTGAGAGTCCGCTGGACTGCCAAGAGATCCAACCAGTCAATCCTAAAGGAAATCAACCCTGAATATTCATTGGAAGGACTGATGCTGAAGCTCCAATACTTTGGCCATTTGATGTGAAGAGCTCACTCATTGGAAAAGGCTCTAATTCTGGGAAAGATTAAGGGCCAGAGGAAAAAGGGGTGATTAGAGGATGAGATGGTTGGATGGCATCACCGACTCAATGGACATGAGTTTGAGCAAACTCTGGGAAATAGTGAAGGACAGGAAGCCTGGTGTGCTTCAGTGCATGGGGTCACAGATTTGGACATGATTTAGTGACTGAACAACAAAATGGTTTCTTTAATAGTACAGTGTATTGATTGATTTCCTCCCTCTATGGCTACTCTTTTCTATCTTCCTTCATGGATTTTTTTTTTCTTCTTTCTGTTGAGTAAGATTGGTCCTTTCTAACTTTGGCTCTCATTTCTTTTCTTTCTCTTTCCTATATTTTCTACCTTGGTCATCTCAACCATTACTAGAACTTAAGCTATCAAAGCTTCCCAGGTGATGCCAGTGGTAATGAACCCGCCTCCCAATTCAAGAGACATAAAAGAAGCAAGTTCGACCCCTGAGTCAGGAAGATCTCCTGGAAGAGGAAATGGCAACCTGCTCCAGTACTCTTGCTGGCGAATCTCATGGACAGAAGAACCTGGTGGGCTACAGTCCATGGGGTCACAAAGAGTCATACACGACTGATGTGACAGCACGTAGCATAGCATAGCAGCTATCACCTATCTGTCCCAAACTCTAAATTTTATATATTCTGCCTAATATCGATTTCTAATGAGTTCCATACTTCAGTTTCTAATTGCTTCTTAGATAGAGCTTCTTGTATAACACAAAAGTATTTGAATGAGAAACCTCAAAAATTAAGCTCATCTCTTTCAAAATCTCCTAATACTCCTGTATTTCCCATTTATTTTGGGGTCACTATCATCTCTCTGGCATAGCAAGAAAGACCTTTATAATTCAGCCTCTGCTCACTCCTCCAGTCTTCCATCTAGCCACTGTAATCTTCATGCTGTATGCTAAAACTATATGGACTATCTGAAATTTTCCAATTATGCAGCACTTTCTCTTACCTCTGGGAGTTTTCATATGCAAATATCTTGTTCTGGGATGTTTTTCCTCCTCTTACTTGGCTAACACATATACATTCAGCTCTCATTTTCACTGCCACTTTCTCTGATAAACATTCCCTGACGCCTGAAGTCTGGGCTAAATTCTCCTTCTTGCTCAACACAGTGACTGAAATATGTTGACATTCAATGACTATTTTGAATGACTGTGTAAATGAAGGTACTTTCTAGGTTTTATAGATGAAAACTGGTTAGA
>SJYC01003386.1:0-37230 GCA_006408675.1 Madoqua kirkii | reverse complement strand
TAATAAGAAAAACCTTACTTCTATCAAGTGTTTTTTGTAATAAATATTATGAGAGAAGGTCTTTCTTCATATGCCAATGTCATTACTTGGCAATGACAGAGTGGCTGTCTCGGTCAGCTCAGGCTGCTGTAACAAAGCACCATGCACCTGGTGACTTATTAATGACAGAGGTTTCTCACAGTTTTGGAGGCTGGAAAGCTGAAATCAGCACGCCAGCATGGTCAGGTTCTGGTGTGGAATCACGGTCAGGGCTGCAAATAGCTGATTACTCCTTGTATTCTCACGTGAAGAAAAGAGAGTGAGCGAGTTCTCTGGCCTCTTCTTTTAAGGGCACTAGTCTCATTCATGCCTCTATGCTCATGACCTAATTACCTCGCCAAGGCCCCACTCCCAAATACCATCACATTTAGGATATTTCAACTTAAGAATCTGAGGGAACACAAATATTTAGTCCATAATAATGTCCTGAGTGTAAGTACATGAATCAGCATGATTATTAAAGCTCATCTCTGGCACCCAACCAGTTTAGTCACTCTCTACTTGTATATACTGACCATGTGTGTGCTCTCACCAAAAAGCAATGCATTTTTCATATATTCTGAAACATCAGAAAGCAATTCAAAATCATAAAGCCCCAGTTTCTGAGATTTCAAAAGATTTATTTTTACTGTACTTTGTTACATATTTAAAGAAATATAACATTCAATTTCACAAAACTGACATCTGTATTCTGATTTTATTTTAAAAGTGATTTTTAATATATCCACTCATTTGATACTTATAATGATGTTATGGAA
This sequence comes from Madoqua kirkii, assembly GCA_006408675.1. NCBI lineage: Eukaryota > Metazoa > Chordata > Mammalia > Artiodactyla > Bovidae > Madoqua > Madoqua kirkii. Next base: position 36,433 of record SJYC01003386.1, on the reverse strand, counting down.
TAGATTATCATCATAATTATTGTTATCAACATTGTAATTATCATTATGTTATAAGGAACCTAAGGCTCAGAGTTATAAAATAGCTTGCCAAGTTAGCAGCTGGCTGGATTCTCTTCTGATTGTAAATCTTTCTGCTCTACTTCAGTGCCTTGGATACTGCCAGCAGTCACTCTAGCTTTTCTTTGGCTAGATCCTCCAGAATGATGGATATCTTCAAAAAGTTGCCAACGTGACTGCAAGGGCTGATTATTAGCTAGCTAGAAAAAAAAACATGTATCAGACACTGTGGTACAGTACATTTATACAGGCATTGTTTTTAACTATGAAAAGCTGGTATGATAGGTACTTTTTGGAAATATTAAATTATATTTTGCTTTTCTAGTTATAAAAGAAAATAAAAATGAGCACTATTTATGTTTTAGACTCTGTATGTTCCTCTCCTCATTCCAAGAAGGCAACCAGGACCTTGTATTCCCTTCCCTTGAATACACTTTCTAAGCAAAACATAATTACTGATAGAAAAAAATCACTTTTTATAGCCTTAGAAGCTTAAATTCTTGGAAGGTATCATGAGAAAGACAAAAGAGAAGCCAGTCTCTTCCAGGATGAGAAGTAGATAAAAGCAAAAAGGGTATGGCCATCTGCTAATTTGTGGTGTATTTGAAATGTGAAATCTGATCCATTGAAAATACCCATGGAAAAAAGGCTATTTCAAGGGAATGATTACTTGAAAAAGGTCAGAAGGTTGGGCCTTAGACATTATGGCTGAAACATAAGCAAACATTCTGGTGCCTGATAGTGCTACAAAAGCTCCAGAGCCACGGGGTTTTGAAATTCAGTATAGGATGAATGTTAGATGTATCAGCTCTTCAGGAATGTCTCAAAGGCAGGCAAAGCCTCTGTGGACATAGTTTTACAAAAGCCTCCATTTGTATGAAGGCAGAAAGAGAAAGGAGCCACCAAAAATTGCTTTTCTAGACAGAGACAGATACTAGCTGGAAACTGGGAGTCAGATTTAATTTTACTTAAAGAAAATAAAGCTTATACATGCATATGTGTGAAATGGAATTGCACAGTTGAAATGAGCCTGGCAAATGTGGACCATTTCTGACATTGAATGATGGGTGTATTGGGGCCCATGATGCTATCCTCTTTTTGTTAAAAAATTATAATAAAGCATTTTTAAGAAGTCAACAAAGTAACAATTCTTGCACTCCTGTTAACAGAAAAGGATTCATGTGGCAATGTTATAAACAGTCTAAGAAGTACAAAATGCCTGCCATGGGCTTAGAATGGAGAGTGGACAGTATACATGACGTGCATTTTCCATTCTTGATTAATATTCTCCAATGTTTATGTTTTATACAGATTCATCAAAAATCACAATACTCTGTTTTAGTCATCTTCACACAGAAATACAACAGATATGTCAGCCATGTCTTTTATTATAAATAAGGTTATTGTCCAATATTTAATTCTATAGCCTTTTAAACCAAAACCTGAAAGAAATGTTTCTGCTTGCTTTAGTTCCTGGGGGAGCTCTACTAGGAACAGACACAGAATTTAACTAGAGTCTCTGATCCACTAAAGCTGCTAGATCCATATAATCTTGCTGGCTTTGGTCCACCAGACTAGAAAATGATGAAATAAAAGCCAGCCTGTATCCACACCAGAGTCTGGGGGCTGGATTTCATTTCCAAGCTCAGAAAGAAAAACAAAAACAAAAACAAAAACCTAGTATCCAACTTCTCCTCCACCATCAGTCACGATGCCCAGCATCAGAATTCAGATTCCTACTCTTTGGAAAGCCCTAGAGCTCTCAGGCTCCCCAGTCCAGTCGCCAGCTTCTTTCAAATTATGAGGTAAGACTGGCAGCTCAGCTGGCCCATAAGCCTGAGCCAGGAAAGCTCCTTCTTCCAGACTGTACTGCTAACACCAAGATACCCGAGATAAGCTAAGTCCAACAGAGAGAAGTCTGAGCACCACCGGAGAGGCCTGGAGCACGTCTCTACGGACTGCTGGCCCTCCTGCTGCCCCAGGAAGGGGCTGTGCTCCTGGGAAGCAGTCATGACTGAAAGTTTCTGGTGGCTTAAGCAGATTTGAAATTAGCTCCCTAGGAGCATGTACTACTGAGCAACTCTCCACAGACCTCTCTAGGTCTTTGACGTGTCCAACCACACTTAGGACTAACCCACGAGCGGCCATTTCCCCATTTCCAGAAGGGCTGCTTTGGAACTGCTCTTCCACATTCAGGCGCCTGAGGGTTTCCTGTCTCTCAGAGCTGGGGGTGGAGTATTAAAACCTGTAGCCTAGGGAACAAGCGTGCAGTGCTCAATTGCCTCTGACTGTGACCCCGCCAGGCTCCTCTGTCCATGGGATCCTGCAGGCTAGAATACTGGAGTGGGTTGCCATTTACTTCTCTAGGAGATCTTCCCAGCCCAGGGATTGAACCGAAATCTCCTGCTTCTCCTGCATTGCAGGTGAACTCTTTTACTGCTGAGCCACCGTGGAAAGTCTCAAAGACCTTCCTCAAAACTTCAAAATGATGTACAGGAAGAAAATGTTACAACTTTTATTTATATTCGTCTTTATTTAATGGGCTGTTAAGAAAGTACACTTAAAAATGTATATGATTGACAGTGGAATCTCCACTCAGTGCATGCGTCCCTTAGGTATAAGCTGTACCCTGAAGGGAGAGTATAAATTCCACACCTCAAAGGGGTTGACAACTGCACCCCCACACTTCCATTCAAGTACATAGCACCCTAGTGTGGTTCACATAAGCTTGGCTATGTGTATTTATGAATTTGGTATCATGAAATGTAGACTCTATATAATGCTTAAATAGTAATGACATAAGGTGTGACTGTATAGATCTATTTTATGCAGGTGTTATTTTCATTTTGTGGAACATAGTTCCCTTATTATCTTTTGACAAAGAAGCTCAAAGAGTAACAGTTTTCTTTCACTAAATGACAAGTGTTCCAAATTCGCTGACCTTTTCTGTGATGACAAGTAGCTGTCGATAGAATGCCACCTAACAGAGATCCTTAAAAAAGATAAAGACACATTGTCTTCTTTCAAGGTAGAGGTGAAATTCTAACAATGAGTGAGAAAATGATTGTTTTTGCTTTGTTTTCTTTTATTTTTAATCCTTCTTTGGGAAAAGAACGTTGAAAAATTAATGTTTGGAAGTGTTTATATTATTGTCAAAAATGATGTATCTCAGGCATAAGCTTCTCATATCTTACATTTGATAATAATTGAAACAGAATTCTCTAACATGTTTTAAGAGCTTTGTAATAAAGAGTTTCAGTGGTTTTTTTAACCATTTGCTAAAAGTATAAAATCCCTTCTGACTCATTCCAAAAAGAAAATCTGATTTTGACATCAGGAGAAGGGAGAATTTATTTACTGTTTACAATGCAAATGAACAGGAAATTTTAAAAATGAAGCTAAGATATTAGTACTGTGATTTAGAAAGTGCAGCCAATGATGCACCTCCTCTGTTGGATGCACAGATCTTTTGAGAAATATCTTGCGGCAATATTTTTATGGTCATCAAAACCAAGTATGAAAATAAAATAGAGCTAGACTTTAAATTTCTGCAACATAAAGCATAGAATCCAAATTTTTATTTAATTAATGAGGCATATTCCCATCATATCACAATGGTCAAAGTGTAATTAATAATTTAGTGAGCATGTAAATACAGATTCTTATTTAATTAATACATATACTTTATTTCTAGTTCACTTGATTGCATTCTTTGTAATAATGTCTATTTTTGTAAATTGTTTGCAGTGTGCATAATACCTAGCACTTGCATGAGCACATGCTAAGTCACTTCAGTCATGTCCAACTCTTTGCAACGTTACGGACTGTAGCCCCCCAGGCTCCTCTGCCCATGGGATTCTCCAGGCAAGAATTCTGGAGTAGGTTGCCATATCGTCCTCTGGGGATTTCCCAGTCAGGGATTGAGCCTGTGTTTCTCTTACAACTCCTGCATTGGCAGGTGGGTTCTGTACCACTAGCGCCACCTGGGAAGCCCTGCATAATACCTCCTACTATATTACAAATATATATACACACATACCTGGGCTTCAACATAAGAGACTGGGGTTCAATCCCTGGGTCAGGAAGACCCCCTGGAAGTGGGCATGGCCGTCCACTCCAGTATTCTTGCCAGGAGATTTCCATGGACACAGGCGTACGGTAGGCTAGAGTTCCTTAGTGTCGAAAAGAGTTGGACACGACTGAAGCTACTTAGCATGAATACACACACACACACACGTGTGTGTGTGTGTGTGTGTGTGTGTGGAGAGAGAGAGAGAGAGAGAGAGAGAGAGAGAGAGAGAGAGAGAGAGAGAGAGGGCGGGGGGGTGGGGGGGGGGACAAAAGAAATAAAAGACTGGGGTTCAATCCCTGGGTCAGGAAGACCCCCTGGAAGTGGGCATGGCCGTCCACTCCAGTATTCTTGCCAGGAGATTTCCATGGACACAGGCGTACGGTAGGCTAGAGTTCCTTAGTGTCGAAAAGAGTTGGACACGACTGAAGCTACTTAGCATGAATACACACACACACGTGTGTGTGTGTGTGTGTGGAGAGAGAGAGAGAGAGAGAGAGAGAGAGAGAGAGAGAGAGAGAGAAGGCGGGGAGGTGGGTGGGGAGCCAAAACATATGAAAAAATGTTCCTAGGTCACACACATGAGATCCAAAATATCTGGCCATAGCTTTTGAACCACATTTTAAATCAGAGACTCTAAGATTGGTTCATCTCCATAACCCTAGGATTAAATTCAAAACTTGACTTCTAACTGTAAGTGATGAATGAAAAATTTAGTATGACTAGAGGTTTGAATTTTTCTCAGATAATAACAAGCATCCATAAGTCCTTTAAAAAATGTTTTAATTCAACCAGGTACACACAGAACAGTGAAATAAAATTGCAAAATATTTACCTTTGTAAAATATTTTCTATTTCTGTTATACCTGAGAAAATGTGCCTGGTATTTTTTCTACTAACCACTAGATGGCAATAGCTCAGTATTACTCTCCATCTCACTTCCTAGGCATCCTAGAGGTCTTAGAGATGGCACTTGGAATAAATGTTATCTCTGCAGATATTTGCCAAGAAAGGGCATATCTGCTTTAGGAACTCTGAGATTGATATTATTAGTGCAAGTGCATTTCTGTGCTTTTTTGTTGCATACGTCTATGGCTCCTGCAACAGTTATCCACCAATTTGATTATCTTGGGGCTGTAAATTATTATAGCAAAATCAATAAAGAATTTATTTTAAGACATATGAGTTCATAAAGGTCTACACATGGAAAGTTTAAGACAACTGCAGTGCTTTTATATAGCATTCTGATACTCTCCTCTCGCCCCTTCTTCCTCCTAACCTCTTTGGCTTTGGAATTGCTGAATGACGTCTCATGTTTTTTCACAGCTATAAACATAAAGGCAACAGAAGTGAGAGCTCTGCTCTTGCTTCTCTTCCTGGCTCTTGTTGTGTGTTCACAAATAAGTCACCTAACTGTGACTGAGAGCTGTCCGGTTCCTCTTCCATGGAACAGCTCTACAAAGGGCACCTGCAAAATGCATGAGGTTTTGGACAGAAACATGACAGAGCTGGAGACGGGATAATGACTGGGCAGCATGAAACACTCTTTGGCTCATTATCTTGAGAAAAATGATACTGTGTAATTTGATTTTGAAATAGAAACAAAATGCAAATAAATACTTTCACAGGCGTTTTGTTTGCGTTTGCTTCTGTAGCCATAGCAGAGTAGTGGGGAAAAAATAAAACCATGCCCAGACTCCTAGAGTTGGTGTGATCACTACCTTGTTGCTGTGGTTGTTGAGTCACCCAGTCGTCTCTGACTCTTTGCGACCCCATGAACTGCAGCACCCCAGGCCTCCCTGTTGCTTACTATATCCCGGAGTGTGCCCAAATTCCTGTTCATTGCAGCAGTGATGCCATCCAGCCATCTCATCCTCTGATGCCTTCTTCTCCTTTTGCCTTCAATCACCGATCACTAACTAGCTTGATCTAAAGCCCTCAGAGATGAGACATAACAATATCCCTTAAGATTTCTTTGTTTTCTCTGACTTTAAAAACTATTAGCGCTAAATGACTCAAAAACTGGAGAAAAGGGTCAAATTAGATTTTTAAAAAAACCTCTTGACCTTTAAATTTGTGTCTTTTTATTTCTCAAATAGTTTTAGCTCTGACAGGTTCAAAACTGCAATTTGATTTTAGCATCTTTCTATGTCCTGAAAACTGCATCTTGTTCTCCAATTTTTAAGCTTTCTGAGGGCAATATTTAAAAAGAGAGTGAGAGAGTGCTGAAATGCACACACTCTGAATGTTTATTTTATTAAATTAAGTAAATATGAGCAAAGAAAAAACAAAAGGCCACAGTTTTCTGTAATTTATTTAAGGCATATTTGGCTAGGCTCCGGGAGTTGGTGATGGACAGGGAAGCCTGGCATTATGCAGTCCGTGGGGCTGCAAAGAGTCGGACATGAGTGAGTGACAAGTGACTGAACTAACATGGAATAGAGTAGAAGTGACTAATCCCCTTCGAGCTTTCTGCACTCACTTAACTTAAATTCCATCTCAATATAATTCTAATAGGTTTCTTTCAGAGAGAATACTGAAAGATTATTTTGGGTTTGAATCTTCTCTTGGCTACCTACAAGCAATTGATAAATGTGCTATCTCAAAAAAAGGAAAAAAAAAAAACAAGCTGTTATTCATTCAACAAACTCACACAGAGCAATCCAGCTATTGTGTTCCCACAGAACTGTCTAGAGCTGGAAGGAAGCAAAGGGCAAAGGGGTCTTCTGCTTGTGTGCCTTTGTTTTCAGGGAGGATATTTTTTCCGGGTATCTCTCTCACTTTGCTCACATCTCTTTGGCCAGAATTGGGCCCCAAGCCCCCTTTAGACTCACCCATGGGAAAAGTGTATGGGGAAAACATTTTATAGGGGAAAGCATTTTATAGGGGAAAACATTTGAATTTGGTCCTGAGAAAACTATGGTCTTGATATAATATTATACAGAGAATAGAAATGCATTAGAGAAGGCAATGGCACCCCATTCCAGTACTCTTGCCTGGAAAATCCCAGGAACTGGGGATCCTGGTGGGCTGCCGTCTATGGGGTCGCAGAGTCGGACGTGACTGAAGCGACTTAGCAGCAGAAATGCATATCTATTATTTTCTTTCCAGTGAATAAATTTATGATCCTCAAAATACATTGGAAAATTCCCTTTCATGCTACTACCTAGGTTTCTCTGATGATTTTAGAATCAGAGAAAAAAAAAAACAAACAAGTTATTTCAACTGAGAAATCACCCACTGGGCCCAAGCAAAGTTTGTGATGTTATAAAGGAAAATAGGAGCGCAAGAAAACAGGGAATCAAGTGGAAGCTGAAATTTTTGAAAAATCAATTGCTGTTAAAGAAAGATCAGTCAAGAAAGAAAACAGTGGCAGTAGCTCTGAAGGTTAGCCATTGATAGCTCAATCCATGCTGTTCGTAATGGGTCCTTAAACACACACCGAGAGAGGTGGTAAACGGTGGTGGTAGAGAGTGGTTGAACTCTATTGAAGAACTGATTTCATCTTGCCACTAAGGAATATAATTTCCACTTCAGAGAGAACTAGAAAGCTCATTATTCCATAAATAAGTATCTAGGATATTATGCAGTGCTAACTAGGGAAGTAAAGCTAAAGAATATTTCATGTGAATTTTGGGAAATTCCTAACCGTATGGGTCCCGTGGGCTTTAACCTAATACATGAGTTTAATTCTTAAACTCTGCCATTTAAGAGCTAGAGTACCTTGATACAGAGAAGGCAATGGCACCCCACTGCAGTATTCTTGCTTGGAAAATTCCACGGATGGAGGAGTCTGGCGGCTACAGTCCATGGGATCGTGAAGTCGGACACGACTGAGCAACTTCACTTTCACTTTTCACTCTCATGTGTTGGAGAAGGAAATGGCAACCCACTGCAGTGTTCTTGCCTGGAGAATCCCAGGGGCAGAAGAGCCTGGTGGACTGCTATCTCTGGGGTCGCACAGAGTCAGACACGACTGAAGTGACTTAGCAGCAGCAGCAGCAGCAGCAGCAGAAGTACCTCGATAAGTCATTTATTTTTAAGAGACTTCTTGTCCTTGGTTGTAAAATGGTGCTGCAGGCCACCAGGCGCTGCAGGAGCAAGGTGTGAGAGGAGTCGTCTGGGCTTGCAGAATCCTGTTGCTGGAGAAGACAGCGCTGCAGGAACTGGGACTGAAGTTGTATGCAGTGAAGGGACCACGCCCTGAAGAAGCTGCAAACACTGCGGGAGCCTAAGACTGGAGCACTCTGAAACCTGAAAAATGATCCCCTTCCTCTGCCACTGATCAGCTCCCCAGAACTCTCTGTTGACAAAACTTAGCATTGCCCTTTAGTTCAAAGAAGAAAGAATTTTAACCACAACTGCATTTCACAGATCAGGCAAAGAAGAGTAGATTTGTAGTTGATAGGCCACAAAATGATCAAGGCACACCGGCTAACTTAACTTCCTCTTTGAGGGTGCATCAGTGTAGACTCATTCCCTGATTTTATCCAGAGGACTCAGTAAGCATGAATGGCCAATCAGAGACAGGCTGGCTAGCTTCCAGCGAAGGGCCATCCAAGGATGCTGACTGCATCAGGCAAAGCAGGCATATATCCTAGCTCCCTCACCTTCTCATGAAGAAGAAATCGTTAATCCTGTCAAATTCTAGGCCACAGATTCAACCACAGTTGCTAATGGGCAGGAACACTGTGCCAAAAATATCAGGAATCAACATTAGACTTTTTTTTCTTCACTTTTTCTTTTTTATGGTGCTATTGGTAGGAACTCTATTATTTCTAATTTTTTCCATAAAACCACATCCTAGTCAGTGTGTTAGGTCCCTTATACCATGTGGTTGGTGAATGGGTGGTAATACTCCAAAATTTGAATTTAGGCTGATTGGACACAAAGGGCCACAAACCTCTAACTCAGCTTTGCCAGTATTTTGCATTAAGAGTTATTAGGTGCTTACCCCCAAATAACAAACTAATATTTGTTCCCATTGGCTTTGTTCTCTGTGTCCCTCTCCCTGTAGAATTTTCAGGGATGAATTATGATTTGCAGAACAGGATTCAAGCATTCCTACATTTTCATTGTCGAAAGTTGCTCAGTCCATGGAATTCTCCAGGCCAGAACACTTGAGTGGGTAGCCTTTCCCTTCTCCAGTGGATCTTCCAACCCAGGGATTGAACCCAGGTCACCTGCATTGCAGCTGGATTCTTTATCAGCTGATCCACCAGGGAAGCCCTATGTTTTCATAATCACTTTCAAAATTCCAGCTTACTTTCTAATAACTGTCATCTTGTTTTTGCAACCAAATGCCTAAAGTAGTTGACATTTTTAAAATACTTCTTATACTTACATCATAAATACAGAAATATTTAAGTAGCAATTTATATTCTTCAATAGAAATACATATATATATATATAACAGCTTCATAAACAACTTCACTTGTTTATCAAGATCATCTTTGCAACTTTTTAATGACATTGTTTTTACCTTTTTTCATACCTAGAAAAACTGAAGAGGCTAAATACATTTCTCAGAATCATTTTAAAAAGGCAGAGTTGGTTTCTAGGCACAGGTGTCCTGATTCTTAATCCTATGTTCTTTCAAATCAATCAAAATTAATTTTAAAATTCCTGGCACTCTTACTTACAGAATAATAGGTATCTATAAATGTTGACTTTAAAAGTCCTTGGGCTTCCCTGGTGACTCAGACAGTAAAGAATCTGCCTGCAGTGCAGGTAGAACTGGGTTTGATCCCTGGTTCAGAAGATCCCCTGGAGAAGGAAATGGTAACCTACTCCAGTATTCTTGCCTGGAGAATTCCATGGACAAAGGAACCTGGTGGGTTACAGTCCATAGGGTCACAAAGAGTGACTAAGCACAGCACAGCCCTCTATTTGGTGCTAGCTGCTTCCTTTGTGTAGGATGTAGGCCCTGTTAAGGCAGCTTACTTTCAGCTCCCATTGCTATGGTAATGCTAATTATTTAATATCTTGTTATAAAGGCCAGCTCCCAATGGAGATTATACACATGGCTCCTGCTATAATGAGCTTGGCTTCTGGTGGTGGGAAGAAATACATTTTGATCTGTTCCTACAGTATTACAAAGTTGCTTTACCGTTTGTAATTTTTGTTTATTGGGAAACAAGATAAATTCACCCCAGTACGTGCTCATGCAGTTTAAACCTCCACAGTTGTTTTTAAAGTTCTCAGGAAATGTAACTCTAAAAAATAGCATTTAGGACAGCAGGGTCAATTGTTATAGATAGACTCAGATAGTGAAAGCATAGGATATCTGATGCTTTTAAAAAAAGGTTTTTTTTGTTTTTTTTTTTTTTTCAAAATACTGTTGGGGATTAAGAGCTTTTGAACAAGCAATGCTTAACCACTGTTATTGCCAGACCACACAATCAGTCCCTGTTCATTCAGGATATTTGGCCCACAAAAATGCACTTCCCTGATAATGTAGGAAACTTGATTAATGGTTCTATAGAGAAATAGAAAATAAGGAGGCAAGATGCTCATTTCTTCCTCTCTGTTATCTCTGTCAGTTGTGGAGCATCCTCAGAAGCACATGTGCTCTTGGATTCTGGCAACACTTCTTCCCTTTTGTTCTCTAACATTCGGGGAGATACGTGGTTTCTACTAATTTCTGGGAAACCTTCCTTCTTCTTTATTCTTCCAGGACCCTTCCTCAATTTTCCCCTTCTAACTTTCCACTGCTAGGGTAATCAATCTGAGTGTATGTTAGTCGCTCAGTTGTGTCTGACTCTTTGTGACCTCATGGACTATATCCTTCCAGGTTCTTCTATCAATGGGATTCTACAGGCAAGAATACTGGAGTGGGTTGCCTTTTCCCTTCTCCAGAGGATTTTCCTGACCCAGGCATTGAACCCAGGTCTACCTGCATTGCAGGCAGATTCTTTACCATCTGGGCCACCAGGGAAGCCCAGGATGATCAGTTCCTTCATTCAGAGCCCCCTAAAAGATTGTTTTCCTGATTGAACCTAAATGATAGTGGAAATAAATCAGTATGTTGATTTTAAACTGTGTCGAGATCTTTAAAGGAGATAAAAGGTAAAATGGGGTTCTTTAGATATTGTTATCAAAGCCTTCTTAAAAGTGAGATGAGCTGGGGTCTCAAAGAGTCGGACATGACTGAACGACTGAACTGAACTGAACTGAAGGACACCTGAAGGAAGTGTGCTTCTTTGGATGATGACTAGTGATTGTCTGGATTAGAGAAGTGGCAGTGGAGATGAAGTGGGTGGATTCAAGATGCATTTTCAAATACAATACAAAAAGAAGCATTCATGAAAAGATAAACATTTGGGTAAGAGCAATAAAAGATGATGTGGTAGGCTGAATGTGCATGCATGCTAAGCCGCTTCAGTCATGTCCCACTCCTTGAGATCCTGTGGACTATAGCTCACTAGGTCCCCCTCTCTGTCCATTGGATTCCCCAGGCAAGAATACTGGAGTGGGTTGCCATACCCTCCTCCAAGAGATCTTCCTGACCCAGGGGGTTGAAGCCATTTCTCTCATAGCTCCTGCATTGGCAGGTGGATTCTTAATCACTGTCACCACCTGGGAAGCCTGGTAGGCTGAGTAATTGCCCCCAAACACACTCAGTTTCTAATCTTTAAAACCTGTGACAGTTACTTGACAGAAGAGACTGCAAATGTCGTTAAGTTTAGCATCTTGAGGTGGAAAAGCTTAGGCTGAATTGCCTGGGTGGGGCCTAAATGGAATCATATGTGTCCTTGTCAGAGAGAGAGGCGCTGGGGAGAGAAGGAGGCCATGCGACAGATGCCAGGGGAGGCAGAGTCAGGGAGAAGGTGCCAAACACTGGCGTCCGGGATGGAGGCGGGTCCCAGGCCAGAGAATGAAGGCAGGTACTAGAAGCTGGAAAGGGAAAGGAAATGAATTTCTCCCTTAGAGACCCTGGAAGAAATGCAGCCCTGCCAGCACCTTGATTGTGGCTCAGCAAAATCCATTTTGGACTTCTGGCTTTTAGAACGATAAGAAAACTCATTTGTCTTGTTTTGAGCCACCACATTTGTGGCAATTTGTCAGAGCAGCCCTAGGAACCCAACGCAGATGACTCGCAGAATTTCATTTTGAGCAACAAGGTAAGTGTAATATCATTTAATAAAAATGAGAAATATTGGGAAATGAGCAAGCAGTTTTGAAGACTGAAAAGTATCAAGAAATATCAAGAGATCATTTTGAACCTGCAAGTCTTTAGATCTCTGAGTAACCCAAATTATAAATGATTAGTTGGCTGTTCAATATTTTCTACTTGAAATTGGCCAAATTTCCTGGGTTTACTGTGGGTTTTCTTTCATTTGGGAAATATTCAACCTTATTTCTTCAAATATTTATTCTGCTCCATTATCTCTCTTCTCCTTTGCTGGGACTCCCATTCCAATATGTGAGACTTCTTAATAATATTTGACAAATCACTGAAGCCCTGTTATTTTTTTCCGTTAAAAAAAAATCTGTGTCTGGAAATTTATATTTACCTGTCTTCAATTTCACGGATACTTTTCTTCTGAAAATTCTTATTTTAATTTCAGATACTTTAGTTTTCAGCTCTTGGATAGCCATTTGATTCAGTTTTAGTTTCCATATATTTTCTGAAATATATTTACTAATATCCATTTTTCTATTAACCCTTTAATATAATATTCACTTTAATTATTAGCTAATTCCAATATCTGTGTATATTCTTATTGGCTAATTTTTATTTTGGATACAGGTATCAGCTTCCTGCCTCCTGTCATTTCTAATAACTTTATTCTACACTGAATAATATTTTCTAGAGTTTTGATTCTGTAACATTCCTCTGAAAAATGTTAGTTTTATTTTAGCAGGCAATTAAGTTGCTGGTGAACAAATTGATTCTAATTTGGTTGATTTTGTTTTTAGTTTTGTCCCTGGTGGCTCAGATGGTAAAGTGTCTGTCTACAATGTGGGGAGATCGAGGTTCAATCCCTGGGTTGGGAAGATCCCTTGGAGAAGGAAATGGCACCCCTCTCCAGTACTCTTGCCTGGAAAATCCCATGGACTGAGGAGCCGGTAGGCTACACAGTCCATGGGGTTGCAGAGTCGGACACGACTGAGCAACTTCACTTCACTTCAGAGTGACTGTAGTTGCATTTTCACTCTCAATTCAGGGCATAGATTTTAGCCCTGGGAATGATATCTACTACTGTTAGATGTGATCTTTCTGAAGCACCAGTTACAAACCCTAGATTTGATTCCTCTAATTATGTGGGGTTTGAATTCCAAATTGTGTCTCTTCAACACTGCTGCTGCTAAGTCGCTTCAGTCGTGTCTGACTCTGTGTGACCCCATAGACGGCAGCCCAGCAGGCTCCCCTGTCCCTGGGATTCTCCAGGCAAGAACACTGGAGTGGGTTGCTATTTCCTCAACACTAGGCAGCTACTAAAATTCCTGTTCCATGTTTCAGCCTTCCAACTGTTGTTCTCTGCTAAGTTCACTAGAATCTCACTGTACACACGTGCAGTTAAATTTTGAGAGTTCTCACACAGGTTGGGGGCCACACCTTCTGTGGTTTCATCCTTTCCTGCTCTTATCCATCCCCATCAGTTTCTAGCAGCCCTGATCTTTGACCTCAGACTTCTCCTTTTGGCTTGAACTCTATCTCCTGTGCACAAGGCAAACTGAGGAGCATTATCATGTGAAAAGCCAGTTAACTATGGATTTCATCCAGAGTGTCTCAGTTTTGGAAAGTATAATATCAGCTCCAGTTTATGCCTGTTTTCAGTTGATATGAAGAGACATGGAAATATATTTGTCCAAAGTTTGTAATTGTTACTGGCAGGAAACTTAATTCAATATAAAGCACCATACTATCATCAGAATCCTGACAGTTGAATTGTTGAATCTTGATTTCAGAAAGGAATTCTGGAATATAAAAATTCATATTTATCAATAGAAACATAGTGAAGTGCTTCTAATTATTGGTTTCATATTTGAGGAACATATTTACCTATACTACCGCCAGACTATCTGATTCAAATAAATCAATTTCTGAAGGTGTCCTTAGTTGTTTAAGCTCCTCAGGTGATTAAAATGTGCACTTAGAGTTGAGAATCTCTGATCTTGAAGATCAAAGCAGTAAGAGAAGCAGATGCAGAGTTGAGCTTCAGTATCATTCAGTGAAGGAACAGCCAGAGGCAAATGGTATCCTGAAAGCCAAGAGGGAAGAGTCTTTCTAATCAGGGAGTGATCATCAGATGTGCTAAGTGCTGCTCAGAGTTTAAGTTGACAGAAAAGCATTCATATTTTGCAACATGGTATTTGTTGGTGATTAACATGTCAAATCAAATGCAAAAGTTTTAATATTGTGATCAGAGTAAATGAGCAAGGTGTGATATACAGACCATTAATATGTCTCAGATATGGAAACAAAGAAAACCTTTCTGTTACTGCTCTCATCCAGATGTCTTCTACTGTTGCATAGTCATGAAAGAAAAATTAAACTGCCCACCATAGCTCTACCTCTTCCAGTTTGGAAGTCTCTCTCAAGTCAAGTCAGCCTCTTTGAGATCCTTAGTCATGACCATAAATTGAATCAACTGTGTCCTTTTCCCTCTGTCTTTTTATGTATGTGTGGTAGGGGCTGGAGAGACATTAAGTTTCTGGGTTGCATGTGTACTATCTGGGATATTAGGGTTACAGAATGATAGATTTCCTGAGTCTTCACTGGATTCCTTATATACATCCAGCACCAACCAAGTGTCTGGATAAGGTTTTGTGCTTGTCAGTTTCCTTGTTCTTGTATCTGTTCTGAAGTCTGGGGTCACAACTAGAATCTCTGACCTTGAGATCTCCTAAATCTATATTCCCTCCTCCAGGCTTCCATACCATTTCTTCATTATTCCCCGTGGTACATCTGAAACAAGGCTAAAGTTTTAAAATAGTTCAGTTCAGTTCAGTTCAGTTGCTCAGTCGTGTCCAATTCTTTGCGACCCCATGAATCACAGCACGCCAGGCCTCTCTGTCTATCACCATCTCTCAGAGTTCACTCAGACTCACGTCCATCGAGTCCGTGATGCCATCCAGCCATCTCATCCTCGGTGGTCCCCTTCTCCTCCTGCCCCCAATCCCTCCCAGCATCAGAGTCTTTGCCAATGAGTCAACTCTTTGCGTGAGGTGGCCAAAGTACTGGAGCTTCAGCTTCAGCACCATTCCTTCCAAAGATATCTCAGGGCTGATCTCCTTCAGAATGGACTGGTTGGCTCTCCTTGCAGTCCAAGAGACTCTCAAGCATCTTCTCCAACACCACAGTTCAAAAGCATCAATTCTTTGGCGCTCAGCCTTCTTTACAATCCAACTCTCACATCCATATATGACCACTGGAAAAACCATAGCCTTGACTAGATGGACCTTAGTTGGCAAAGTAATGTCTCTGCTTTTGAATATGCTATCTAGATTGGTCATAACTTTTCTTCCAAGGAGTTAGCGTCTTTTAATTTAATGGCTGCAGTCACCATCTGCAGTGATTTTGTAGCCCCCCAAAATAAAGTCTGACAGTGTTTCCACTGTTTCCCCATCTATTTCCCGTGAAGTGATGGGACTGGATGCCATGATCTTTGTTTTCTGAATGTTGAGCTTTAAGCCAACTTTTTCACTCTCCTCTTTCACTTTCATCAACTGGCTTTTTAGCTCCTCTTCACTTTCTGTCATAAGGGTGGTGTCATCTGCATATCTGAGGTTATTGATATTTCTTCCAGCAATCTTGATTCCAGCTTGTGTTTCTTCCAGTCCAGCATTTCTCATGATGTACTCTGCATAGAAGTTAAATAAACAAGGTGACATATACAGCCTTGACGTACTTTTCCTATTTGGAACCAGTCTGTTGTTCCATGTCCAGTTCTAACTATTGCTTCTTGATCTGCATACAGATTTCTCAAGAGGCAGGTTAGGTGGTCTGGTATTCCCATCTCTTGACTTATTAAAGATCAAACTTATGGTAATGATAAAGAGAATATAGCAGGTAATATGTAAGTTGTTAGTTCATAGAAAAATATTAAAGCATGCTTATGTTAGAGGTCCTAACTCAAGAGATCAAATTTAGATATCCATTAGAAGTTATTCCTCTTTCCTTTGTTCTGCCTTGATAATTTATCATTTCCTGGTGTTTTCCTGGAAACTGCTTGTTTCAAAGATGACTGATTCTGATAATATCTTAGCCTTTTAGGGAGATCACCTCTTCATACAATCTATCAGTATGTAATAGTTATAATAGAATATAGTAATTCCAACACTCACAATAGATGAACACTAAGCAAGTGGCTTATTTTCTTAAATTTCAAATACAAAAATATTAAAGCATTAAATTAAAAAAAGAACAAATTGATTTACATATGAAAAACTTGAATATATGTTTAAAAGCAAAAGATAATTTTTTGTTGGAAATACAATTGAGATGAGAGATACACAAAATAATTTGAATAATTCATTAGTTTGAAAACACAATGCACATTTTTTCCCCAAGGATTCAGAGAATGTAAACATTGTATCTTGCTTAAAGGAAACATATAGAGAATCTGAGACTCAAACTAAATGACCTGTCTCAGTATTCACTGTTACTGAATGTGTACTTCTTCTTCCTATTTGTGAGGACTCTATTTGCAGGTAAACTTTTATAAAGCTGATAGATGCGGGTGCTCCAGGTGCTAACTATGGAGCTTAGAGAAACAATACAAGCTGTATCTGAGATCTACACATGAGAAAACTTCTAAAATATGCATCTAGGGGTTAAGTGAATGACTGAAATAAAGAAGCAAGAAGAGAAACAAGTTCTAATAATTATAATGAATTGATATTATCTAGGAAGTTACTAGGGGCTTCCCTGGTGGCTCAGACGGTAAAGTGTCTGCCTGCAGTGCGGGAGACCCGGGTTCGATTCCTGGGTCGGGAAGATCCCTTGGAGTAGGAAATGGCAATCCATTCCAGCACTCTTGCCTGGAAAATCCCATGGATGGAGCAGCCTGGAAGGCTGCAATCCATGGGGTCACTGAGGGTCGGACATGACTGAGCGACTTCACTTCACTTCAGTAAGTTACTACCAAAAATGTAGTAGCATCATCAACCTTATATAGGAGCTTGTTAGAAATTCAAACTCTCAGACCCTATCACAGACCAAATCCGAATTTGCCTTTAAATAAGACCTCTAGATGATCTGACACAGAGTTTGACAACTGATTTAGGGTATAGCTGAAAACAAAGCAAAGCTAATTTAGGTAGAGTCTAGGGTTATAACTTTCAATTCTTCTTTATAAAGCTAACTTGAATAAGATTATGATTCAAGGAGTGGGAAATAGAACTGGAGAGGGAAATTTAACTGATGCAGTAATTTGGCCTCAGTGTGGCATGTAATGGCATAAGGTCAGAGGAAGTCATGGTAAATGTCTATTGAGGGGATGCAAGTCACATAGGAATGAATGTACATTGATTCCCATTATGGAATGTTTGATCGGAAATACTTTTCCTCTGATGAGAGTTAATGCTTCTCCTTTATTAAGCTGGAAGGAAATGAAACTCACTGATTTGCCAAGGTCCAGGAATAGCAGTAATCGATCAAAATAAACATTAGACGCTAGTTCAAATATTTGTGGGTAACAAGGATTGGAGTTGAAAGCGCACTTGGTTGATTAGTGAGTGATAAAAACTCTTAACCCTGAGTTTTATCACACCTAGTAAATGAGACCAGAATGAATTGAAAGTCTAATACGACAGCTCTTAAAATCTTACCTTCAAAACAATAATCAAAGTTAAACATCAGAGTTAAACTGAAACTTGAAGTTGCTTCTGCCTGCGTAGCTGTGCACAGTCTGACAATTTTCTTCCTCTGAATTGGC
This sequence comes from Madoqua kirkii, assembly GCA_006408675.1. Lineage (NCBI taxonomy): Eukaryota > Metazoa > Chordata > Mammalia > Artiodactyla > Bovidae > Madoqua > Madoqua kirkii. Next base: position 18,421 of record SJYC01003386.1, on the reverse strand, counting down.
CTTGGTAAAAATGTATTTGCTTATAATTATGGTTTCTTGATTTCATATATTCTTTCAGTTCAGTTCAGTTGCTCGGCCCTGTCTGAATTTTTGCAACCCCGGGGACTGTGGCACGCCAGGCTTCCCTATCCATCACCAACTCCCAGAGCCTACTCAAACTCACGTCCATTGCATTGCTGATGCCATCCAACCATCTCATCTGTCATCCACTTCTCCTCTCATGCTCAATCTTTCCAAGCATCAAAGTCTTTTCAAACAAGTCCATTCTTGGCATCAGATAGACAAAATATTGGAGTTTCGGCTTCAGCATCAGTCCTTCCCAATGAATAATCCAGGGCTGATTTCCTTTAGGATTGACTGGTTGGATCTCCTTGTAGTCCAATGGACTCTCAGAGTCTTCTCCAACATCACAGTTCAAAAACATTTGTTCTTTGAGGCTCAGGTTTCATTATAGCCCAACTCTCACATCCATATATGACTACTGGAAAAATCATAGCTTTGACTAGACGAGCCTTTGTTGGTAATGTCTCTGGTTTTTAATATGCTGTCTAGGTTACTTATGACTTTTCTTCAAAGGAGCAAGTGTTTTTTAATTTCATGGCTACAGTCACCATTTGCAGAGATTTTGGAGCCCCCCAAAATAAAGTCTGACACTGTTGCAACTGTTTCCCCACCTATTTGCCGTGAAGTGATGGGACCAGATACCATGATCTGCTTTCTGGATGTTAAGCTTTAGGCCAAGTTTTCCACTCTCCTCTTTCACATGCATCAGGAGGATCTTTAGTTCTTCTTTGTTTTCTGCCATAAGGGTAGTGTCATCTGCATATCTGAGGTTATTGATATTTCTCCCAGCAATCTTGATTCCACCTTGTGTTTCTTCCAGTCCAGCATTTCTCATGATGTACTCTGCATTGAAGTTAAATAAGCAGGGTGACAATATATAGCCTTGATGTACTCCTTTTCCAATTTGGAACCCGTCTGTTATTCCATGTCCAGTTCTAACTGTTGCTTCCTGACATGCATAGAGATTTCTCAGGAGGCAGATCAGGTGGTCTGGTATTCCCATCTCTCTCAGAATTTTCCAGTTTGTTTTGACCCACACAGTCAAAAGCTTTGGCATAGTCAATAAAGCAAAAGTAGATGTTTCGCAGGAACTCTCTTGCTACTGAAGTAATGCTCAAAATTCTCCAAGCCAGGCTTCAGCAATATGTGAACCGTGAACTTCCTGATGTGCAAGCTGGTTTTAGAAAAGGCAGAGGAACCAGAGATCAAATTGCCAACACCCGCTGGATCATCGAAAAAGCATGAAGATCTTTTTGTATAGTTCTTCTGTGTATTATTGCCACCTCTTCTTAATATCTTCTGTTTCTGTTAGGTCCATATCATTTCTGTCCTTAATTGTACTCATCTTTGCATGAAATACTCCCTTGGTATCTCTAATTTTCTTGAAGAGATCTCTAATCTTTCCCATTCTATTTTCCTCTGTTTCTTTGCATTGATCACGGAGGAAGGCTTTCTTATCTCTCCCTGCTATTCTTTGGAACTCTGCATTCAAATGGGTATACCTTTCCTTTTCGCCTTTACCTTTAACTTCTCTTCTTTTCTCAGCTGTTTATAAGGCCTCCTCAGATAACCATTTTGCCTGATTGCATTTCATTTCTTGGGGATGCTCTTTATCACTATACACTCCTGTACAGTGTCATGAACCTCTGTCCATACTTCATCAGGCACTCTGTCTATTAGATCTAATCCCTTAAATCTATTTTTCACTTCCACTGTATAATCATTAGGGATTTGATTTAGGTCATACCTAAATGGTCTAATGGTTTTCCCTACTTTCTTCAATGTAAGTCTGAATTTGGCAATAAGGGTTTCATGATCTGAGCCACAGTCAGCTCCCGGTCATGTTTTTGCTGACTCTCTAGAACTTCTCCTCCTTTGGCTGCAAAGAATATAATCAATCTGATTTTGGTGTTGACCATCTGGTGATGTCCATGTGTAGTGTCTTCTCTTGTGTTGTTTGAAGAGAGTGTTTGCTATGACCAGTACATTCTCTCGGCAGAACTCTGTTAGCCTTTGACCTGATTTGTTTTGTACTCCAAGGCTAAATTTATCTGTTACTCCAGGTATTTCTTGACTTCCTACTTTTGCATTCCAGTCCCCTAAAATGATGAGGAAATCTTTTTTGGGTGTTAGTTCTGGAAGGTATTGTAAGTCTTCATAGAACTGTTCAACTTCAGCTTCTTCAGCATTACTGGTTGGGGCATAGACTTGGATTACTGTGGTATTGAATGGTTTGCCTTGGAAATAAACAGACATCATTCTGTCATTTTTGAGATTGCATCCAAGTACTGCATTTCAGACTGTTGTTAACTATGACAGCTACTCCATTTCATCTCTTGCCCACAGGAGTAGATATAACGGTCATCTGAGTTAAATTCACCCATTCCAGTTCATTTTAGTTTGCTGATTCCTAAAATAGAAGGAATCACTCTTGCCATCTCCTATTTGAGCACTTCCATTTGCCTTGAGTCATGGACCTAACATTCCAGGTTCCTATGCAGTATTGCTCTTTACAGCATCAGACTTTACTTCCATCACTCATCACATATATTCTTTCATCAAACATTTATTAAGCATCTTTCAGATAATGAGCTAGATTCCTGGCATTATGAAGAAGAGGGGAGACTGTTGGAAGGCTAGAGAGCCAGAGAATATAACTATACTGAAAAAATTATTTAATGTATATAACCTTTATAAAGGAAAAAATGATTAACACTGTCTCATTTGATAATTTCAGGAACCATGTTAAATAGGTATTAATCTGCTTTGCAAATGAAGAATCTGAACCTGAAGGAAGATTAGCAACTTACTCAAGATTTTAAAAGCAAGTGGTGGTTCTAAAATGACATCCTGGGTTTTATAATAGAATTACAGGTCTTCTGACTGACTAGCCCATGACACATGACTATTTTAAGTAATAACATGCCCAGGAGAAACATTTTAGAATACTTCAGGATCCTCATTAACTAACTTTGAATGTGGTCCTGCTCAAAGATATATTAGCTGATTGATTGAGAATGTTTGGATAATGTAATAATTTGCTTTCTTGCTTTTCTTTGCTATCTCTCGGAAATAGGTGGACTTGTTAAAAAAAAAAATAACCACCTTCCAATTCTCAGGTAAAGATAGGTGAGTGTTTGGATTCCATTGCTAGAAGTTTAAACTATGCTTATTATGATATTTAAGAATTATTTATAAGGCATGCACCTACCATGTACAAAGTGTTGTATTGGGGGTTATTGGGGATAATCAAGTTGTCCCAGAACTACCCCCAAAGGAACTAAATCAGAATCTCTGCTAGGTATACCTGGGCATCAGTGGTTTTAAAATTTCCCCAGGTAATTTCAATGTGCATCTGGATAGGACTGACTCCAATGTAATGTAAAATAACTACAGCAAAGACAACAGCTAATTGCTAATCACTACTTATCCTAGGCTAGGCAACATGCTAAACTCTTTAATGAGACATTTAATGTTCACAACAATCCAATGAGGATAGTGTTAGTTACCATTATCTCCACTTTTTATGTGAGAGAAATGAGCTTTCTCAGCGACTCCATAGTATGTCCAAGATCAGTGGTGAACCTCAATTTCTGATTCCAGATTCTATGCCCTAGCCACTAGTTTATACTGATTTCCCTTAATAAAGCCAAATATAAGAGACATGTTTTGGGGGACTATTTTATAAAAATTAAATTTGGGAGACTGCTGGGATAAATTTATTTCAGTACTCGAGTATATTATTCTTTGTCCAGTGCAGAAAAAATGAGTAGAAAAAGATAAAAATGAGTGACTGCCTCTTGTTTTATTTCCTTTGCATTTAAGGGAAGTGTTTTGATGCAAATCTATGGATTAAAAATATACCTAAGGGGCCTATGAGGATAGCATGGCCCACAGCTAGTATCTGGAATGAGGCCCCTGTAGCAGATCCCAAGTCAAATACACAGGAAAGCATCTGCTTCCAGCAGAGGGGGCAGAGCTTGTAGAGGATGGTGGTGACATACTTAAGATCACTTAAAAATCAAAATGGAGTAACCGTGGTTCAGGCATGCAAAATGGAGATGTTGTTTCAGACATGTTCCTACATCACTGAGAACTTGAGTTTTTTCTGAACTGTATCAAACTCAAGAATACCACCAGTGATAGATTGAGAGTTTGAGATTGACATGTGCACACTGCTATGGTTAAAATAAAATGCCTTTCTTTGAAAACCAAAAGAATACTACCAGCCAGTTTTCAAAATAATATCTGCTAGCAGCTGCTAGCTGCAACATGTAGTTTCAAAGTTTCCTTTCCTTTGAAACTATGTAACCATTTTAGAGCCCAACCACTCCTTTCTTAACAAGCACTCTTAAATCTTGTTAGCTAAGATCCTAATTCTTGACAAACAGTGGATGTAACCTCACAGGGTTTTTGTTTCTTTTTGGCCTTTATAAATTCCTCTCATTTTGCAGTCTAGTGGAAAACAATTCAAGTGCTTCTTCAATCTATATCTCCCAGGCTGCAGTCCTAATAAACCCCAATCAGGTTTCTTTCGTTCTTTTTTCTTTTCTTTTTTTTTTTTTGAAATTTTATTTAATGATACTGTGAGTGTATTCAGTGGAGTTCTGGAATATCAGAAAATTATGAGGTCTGAGTTGCAGAGCCATGCACATCTTCAAGTTTCATGTGCTGAGGAATTATCATTACACAAATATAGACTGCCTGCTTAATGTTTGTTTTATATGAAACCCTATAGCATATTAGTCACTATATATACATGGCATAGAGCCAGAGCTAGGTTCAAACCCTGTTCTAAAGTGGAATAATATTAATCTTACACAGGGTTATTGTGAGAATTACAAGAAACAGTGTGTGAAATATATATTTAGTCTTCATGCCCATTTCTGGCATGGAGTTCCTAAAACCCTTGGAATTTCCTAAGTGGTAATAAGAATAAAAGTATCTTTCATTAGGTTAATAAGGTGACTTTTGGAACTCTTCTAAAGATGGGGGCTGGTTGCCAGGGGATCTAATGTATGACTAGAGTGTTGAAACTTTCAGTACCCCCCCCCCCCGACTGCAGGGGAAGAGATACGGGGTAGAGACTGAGTCAGTCACCAATGGCCAGTGGTTTGATTGATCATACCCATGTAATGAAGCCTCATAAAACCCAACAAGGGGGAATCTGAAGAGCTCCTGGGTTGGTGAATATGTGATTTAGGGTGAATGGCATGCTCCAAGAGGTCTTGGAAGCTCAGCAAACTTTCCCCATACTTTGCCCTATCAATCATTTCCATCTGATTGTTCCTGAGTCATGTTGATGTTGTTTAGTTGCTCAGCCATGTCTGACTCTTTGCACCCAATGGACTGCAGCACTCCAGGCTTCCCTGTCCTTCACTATTTCCTGGAGTTTGCTCAAACTCATTTCCATTGAGTCAGTGATAACATCAAACCGTCTCATCCTCTGTTGTCTCCTTCTCCTCCTGCCTTCAATCTTTCCCAGAATCAGGGTCTTTTCTAATGAGTCAGCTCTTCACATAAGGTGGCCAGAGTATTGGAATTTCAGCTTAAGCATCAGTCCTTCCAATGAATATTAAGGGTTGATTTCTTTTAGAATTGACTGGTTTGATATCCTTGTTTTCCAAGGGACTCTAAGGAGTCTTCTCCAGCACAAGAGTTGGAAGGCATCAGTTATTCAATGCTCAGCCTTTTTTATTGTCCAACTCTCATATCCATACATGACTAGAGGGAAAACCATAGCTTTGACTATATGGACCTTTGTTGGTAAAGTAATGTCAGCTTTATAATATGCTGTTTAGGTTTTTCATAGCTCTTCTTTCCAGGAGCAAGTGTCTTTTAATTTCATGGCTGCAGTTATGATTTGCAGTGATTTTTGAGACCAAGAAAATCAAGTGTGTCACTGTTTCTACTGTTCCCCCATTTATTTGCCATGAAGTGATGGGACCAGATGCCATGATCTTTGTTTTTTGAATGTCGAGTTTTAAGCCAGCTGTTTTACTCTCCTCTTTCACCTTCATCAGGAGGCTTTTAGTTCCTTTTCACTTTCTGCCATTAGAATTGTGTTATCTGCATATCTGAGGTTTTTGATATTTCTCCTGGCAATCTTGATTCCAGCTTGTGCTTCATTTGAATAGCCTGGCATTTCACATGATGTATTCTGCATAGAAGTTAAAGTTAAATAAGCAGGGTGACAATATACAGCCTTGGTATACTCCTTTACCAATTTTGAACCAGCCCATTGTTCTGTGCCAGGTTCTAACTGTTGCTTCTTGAATGGCATACAGATTTTGCAGAAGGCAGATAAGGTGGTTTGGTATTCCCATCTTATTTGGTTTCAGAATTTTCCAGTTTGTTGTGATTCACACAGTCAAAAGCTTTAGCGTAGTCCATGAAACAGAAGTAGTTGTTTTTTCTGGAATTCACTTTTTCTATGATCTAACGGATGTTGGCAATTTGATATCTGGCTCCTGTGCCTTTTCTAAATCCAGCTTGTATATCTGGAAGTACTCAGTTCATATACTGTCGAAGCCTAGCTTGAATGATTTTGAGCAACCTTGCTGGCATGTGAAACAAGTGCAGTTGTGCGGTAGTTTGAGCGTTCTTTGGCATTGCCTTTTTTGAGATGGGAATGAAGTCCTGTGGCGACTGCTGAATTTTCCAAATTTGCTGGCATATTGAAGGCAGCACTTTCATCATCTTTTAGGATTTGAAGTAGCTCAACTGAAGTTCCATCGTCTCTGCTAGTTTTGTTCATAGTGATGCTTCCTAAGACCCACTTGACTTTGCATTCCAGGATGTCTGGCTCTAGGTGAGTGATCACACCATCATGGTTATCAATAGGTAATTAACACCTATTTGGTATAGTTCTTCTGTGTATTCTTACCACCTCTTCTTAATATCTTCTGCTTCTCTTAGGTCCATACCATTTCTGTCCTTTATTGTGCCCATCTTTGCATGAAATGTTCCCTTGGTATCTCCAGATTTCTTGAAGAGATCTCCAATCCTTCCCATTCTATTGTTTTCCTCTGTTTCTTTGCATTGTTCATTTAGGAAGGCTTTCTTATCTCTCCTTGCTATTCTTTGGAACTCTACATTCAGATGGGTGTATCTTTCCTTTTCTCCTTTGCCTTTCACTTCTCCATTTTTCTCAGCTGTTTGTAAGGCCTCCTCAGACAGCCATTTTGCTTGTTTCATTTCTTTTTTTGGGGGGGGGGGTGGCTTTGATCACTGCCTTCTACACAATGTTACAAACCTTCATCCATAATTCTTCAGGCATTCTGTCTGTAAGATCTAATCCCTTGAATCTATTTGTCTCTTCTATTGTATAAATGTAAGGGCTTTGATTTAGGTTGTACCTGAATGGCCTAGTGGTTTTCCCTACTTTCTTCAATTTAATTCTGAATTTTGCAAAAAAGATGCTCATGTTCTGAGCCATACAGAGTCAGCTCCCAGTCTTGCTTTTGCTGACTCTAAGAACTTCTCCATCTTTGGCTATGAAGAATATAATTTATCTGATTTTGGTATTGACCATCTGATGATGTCCACATGTAGAGTGGTCTCTTGCATTGTTTGAAGAAGGTATTTGCTGTTCCCAGTACGTTCTCTTGCAGAGTTCTGTTAGCCATTGCCCTGCTTCATTTTGTATTTCAAGGCCAAACTTGCCTGTTACTTCAGATATCTTCTTGACCTCCTACTTTTGCACTCCAGTCCCCTATGATGAAAAGGACATCTTTTTTTGGTGTTAGTTCTAGAAGATCTTGGAGGTCTTCAGCCTTGTGGAAGGAAAGGAGATTCTACAAAGCTATAGAATCTCATGGCCCAAGAACTATGGCCCAGTGTGTATCCTTGAAACACACCCATTCTTAAGGAACCAGTGATGGTAGGTGAAGGTGGGAGCCTGATCAGCCTTCAGAGGTCAGCTTTCCTCAACTTTTGATTCTTCTAAAGATCGGTGGATTGTCAGAAAATCCCTTCTTGTATCTTTATGTGGCTCCTTTATTAGTTTTTCACAAGCCATATATAGTCACATATTTGGGAAGCCCGGACAACTAATTTAGGCAATGTGAATGCAGTTATGTGGGCAAAATACACATGGATTTTGCTTTCTGAATAAATTAGAGTGACTGAATAAATTAGACCTTTCATTGTGCTGGAGTCAAATCAGTCAGTGAGAACTTTAAAAAAACAAGAATGCCACAGAAGACCAAAACTGTCTCAATCTAAGAAAAGATTTCACCAGAGAATAAATAATAGTGAATTAATTTAAAAGAACAAGATTAGCAAGATCACTTAAAAAGTGAGAGGAAGTTCAAATTTTAACATAAATGTACATATTAAGTGAAAAAATATAACTTCCAATCAGATATGCTTGATAAAATTAAATATTTAAACTCTTACATTTAAAAGATGTAGACTTTCATACTTCTCACAAAGTCTCCTTTGTTTTACTAATTATTGACAAATATAGAAAAGGTCTCTTAATCAACATCAACAGGAAACAAATCATGTGCAGTTTTATCTTTCAAAAAGCAATTTTGCATCTCGCTAGCATCTTCATTTGTATTCCTGTGATTATAAGATGTATATGTATTTGTTACTTCAATTTCCTGTCTTCCCGAGGAGGAAATTTTCAACAGAGTGTTTGTATTCAAGTACATAAGTCCATGAATATGATTTAACACACATTGCAGAACTAAAGTATGTCACTACAATTAAAATATCATAATTTTTTATTTCCACCGAGCTTATAGTCTAACAAGGACCAGTTGGACTGGCAGACCATCCCCTTAGGCCATTGTGAGAATTCCTTTTGATATTGTCCCCTAAAGTGTCTAATATGGGTCAGTAGAGGAATTAATTGAGTGACCCCCAAAGGTGTACTCTGAATTAGAATGAATTATCCAAGAGTCGGACATGACTGAGCAACTGAACTGAACTGAACTGAACTGATCCAAGTTTCTGTTTCCCCTTCTCCTACCTATTCTCCAGAGAAGCTTGTACAAGATTTGTCAGCTAATAGCAAAGCCCAAATAACAAAAAGCCAACAATTAAAATGCCCCTATTTTGCAACCAAATTTGCACATTTTAACTATATTAACCCTTATGTTATTATATAAAACTTCTTTTACCATGTGATATTTAATAGCTGAAATTAAATCTTATATCCCTTTTTACAGATAAATTAAAGTCCTAGATTAGGCCTAAAAGCATTTTCTTTCTTGCATTTTCTTCTTATTTTACTGAGCCTCATTAAAGGAGAACTCACCTAGGTGACTTGGTAGAGAAATGTGATTTCTTCATCAGTAGTGCTCTGATGAAGACCTGCATTTTTCCACTGCATGTAGTAGAGATTATTAGCAACTCCACATGCACCTCTTTCAGCTAGAAAACTCGATGTTCTTGCAAAATTCCAAAGGGACTACAAGACACAAAAGAATGCTGTAGCACCGGTCCGACACTTGTCTCCTTGAATACCCAGCACCCATGTGGTGTTGGTAGCCCCTGAAATCTAAGCATGTCTCCATAAATAAAAGCATTTTCCAAGCAAAAGTGATATATCAAAACACAAAGGATGTTACAAGATAGAACTGCATTCTATTGCAAATAATAGATAACTTCAAAATCTTTGTAATAGCTGGTAGAGCTAAGAAGGAAAAAAAAATTAAAGAGAAAACATTCTTGGATTATTTAGCTTTTCCAGGGTATTCATCAATTTCCTGAATCGAGTGCCTGTGAATTTAACCCTCACATATGAGAAATGTCTTGCTTAAAGCTAACTGTAACATTCTGCTTCTTATATTCTGAGAACAGTAAAACAAAAGATAAGAAAATAGTAACAGTAAAACCCTCTGCCTTGAATACATAAATTAGGAAAGGTTTATTAAAAATGTCCTTACCTTCTTAAATATATATATAAATATAAAGACTTCTCTTTTTTGTTACTCCATTTCTCCTTTGTATTTAGCCCATTGATCTTAATTCATATTTCCCCTTTAGAAACCAGAGTTCTTGGAATCCCAAGTTTTTATTGAGAGTGGTCTCTAACTAGGACTGGAACTTCTTCTTTCTTATGAGCTGAGAATTTCAGGCTTACAACAAAGACTGGTCTAGTTTATGGCTTGGCATTTCCTACTTCCCCAAATTCTTCTCTCTCTCTCATTTTCCATCCTCACAAGAACCACCATCTTCCTTAGCCATTTGCTGACATTTATGTGACTATGTACCAATGGTTGGAGCATCAGCCCCCAATTTCTGAATTCCTGAGACCCTGGTTAATCCCTCCCAGAAAAGATTTCTTCCCTAGTTCACATTCATTTCTACTGGAGAAATAGACTTATGAACTAGAAATGGAATTCCTTTTGCTTTGCAAACCTGTATCTTTGAGCCCAGTACAAGCATTTACATAGCCTCCTCCCTAAACATTGTTTTTCCTTGAATTCCCCTGTCTTCTAAAGCCTTTTGTATCCTAGTTGCAGCTGAAGACTCTTACATCTTTAATTTATTATCTACAGAATGAAATCTGACTCTACTGACTCTAGAAATCCATTTCTTTTTCACTTTGCTGTCTCTCAATACCCTTTTGAAAAGGCCAGTTGAGATTTTAACACTTCAATGTGCTTCTTAATTTGATCCATTTCTCCTTGCCTGTGTATAAAACTTATGTATGCTGAGTTGGAACGTCTTCCTTCCTTTCTTTTACTGTTTCCCATAGCTCATGTTTTAACTACAAGATCAAAATCTTTTACAAGTGGATTTTTTTGCTCCTGAGTTTCTGATGGTTTTCTTATAAAATGCAAGCCGTTTTCTGTTGCCAGCCTTCTTACCTGCTGATTCTTTAGCCTATTAGTGATTCTGAGAGCAGAGTTACTGTTTCCTTCTTAGCAATTGAATTTTCGATAAATAAATTATTTTTTCTCCTCAGTGCAAGGAGATAATACAACTTTTGTATACTAGATTTCCATTTCTCCTTATATTTATTGATGGACTTTAGAAAAAGAACTCTACCAGAACTGGATCCCCCTAAATCTGTGCTATTATTAAGATTTTGTCATTAATAGGTTCCTTACATTTTGGCTGGAGATAGAGGGGTAAAAAAAAAAAAAGACAAAAAGATACTGGCTTAAATACATCTATCTGAAAGTAAAAGGTTTCTATCCCAATAATTTTGAAGTGAGTTTTCCATGATCTTAGAAATTAAAATGAGCACCTGAATCAAAATAAGCAGAAGACTGGCAAAGAATGTGTTCATGAAAACCCCTTTTCCCCCTTTTGGGATCATAATTAGACTACATTTCCTAGCCTTCTCTTCAGCTAATGAAGTCTGATCCTTGGGATATGAGTGAAAGTGATGTATGCCACACCCAGACCTGGCTCATAAAAGCCTTCAGCGTGACCCTCAACGTGCGCTTTTCTTTCTTTGTTTATCTGCCATCCAAAGACAGGATTCATTTGATGCCTCCAAGGACCTGGGAACAGTGGGACACCCAATAGGATGAGCCTGGGCTCCGAGAGACTCTGTGAAGTAGAGCATCTACCCTTCTTCTCCATCCTATTAGGCTTTGAGTTAATGAAGAATAAAATTCTGTTTTATTAATCCACTGAGATGTGGAAATTGTTTCATCAGATAGACCATTCTGAATATTACAGTAAGTTGAATATTAGTATAATAACTTTTTTATGTGGGCAAAGAATGGATTTATTCAGCATTTTCTGACTCAAAACTCAAGTAGCAGCGTCCTGAAATCAAAGCCACTCTAAGATAAAGTGAGGTTCCCTAACTCCCTTTATCTTTTATTTCCTTATTTATTAAAACAGCTACCTGGTGATAGCTCAATTCTTTTTTCTTGGAAAATTTTATGCTTTTTCCTAGTTTACTGTATATAATGTATCTCATTTTAACTTTTTCTTGCTCTGCTGCACATGGAGGAGTGACCCAAGAAAAACTAAAGATATAAAACTGAATATCATAAAGTGTTGAAAACTCAAAAGCTAAAAGTACAAAGAAAACTCTCCAAGCTAATATCTCTTACAAGCTAATGGTTAAATTTGAAGTTTGGGTTTGCTAGTCTCTGATGATGTTCAAAGTGTTGAGGTGCTTGTGGTAATGTCAACAAGTCACTGAATTAGGAAAGGATTATCAAGTATTGCAATAGGAAAAGGAGCTTTCGGCGATGGCAATGCGGTAGACTAGGGAGTAGAGAACTCTGATGACCCCACAGGCTGAAATTAGGCAGGCTTAATATTTCTCCTTTCAGACAGGCCTTACTCTTTTTCTAATACATATCTCAGTGTGGTGGATGAGGGGGTGGATACAGGATGAACCTGTATTCTGGTGGGCCATGGCTTAATGCAACCTTGCCCACATAAAGAACTTAGATGGAACCCGCCATGACTCAGAGCAGAAGCAAAAGACTTTATCTTCTTAACTCCAAAGCTTCACCCTCTGACACTGTAATCTAGTTAGAGAAGTTAATGGTAGTTCAACAGAACTACCTCTTCCTAGGAGTGGAATAAAGAACCAAAGCAATATTTCCAAGTTAATTTATTTTTTGAATCACTAGACATAGTGCATAGTGGTAGGAACCTTTTATCAACTTGAGTAATGAAGTTTTTAAGAAGAGAGGCAGTTGTTAAGAGACCAAAAAATGACTTGAATGTTGGATGCTGGCAGATTAATATTTTTACTTAATTTCACCAAATGAAAAACTACTCTAAACAAATAATTTTAATGCCCCTGGATGAAATCAGAATAGAAAGTTGTAGAGGAACATAGATAAAACACAACACTAAGAACCACTGAGTCTAGGCTACTGGCTGTACTCTCCTGGATTTTGTTTGTTTTTGAGTATTTAAAGCTGACTGATTTTAATCTTTGGTTTCCTAAGTGGTCTTGCAAATGCTTTTATGGATTAGAAATAAAAATAATTGAAGATCTTATTTCTAATTGATATACTGCACGTGATTTTCTGCATTCTGAATAATATCCCACCTTGTTCTAGTGGATACTTTTGTCTCTACTACATAGGATGTCACCAACAGTCACAGGGAAGGAGTCTCATTTAAAATATATAGAAGTCTAAATGTCACAGGAATCCATGAATTATGTCTGTAGGTTTAAGTCCAAGAAAATAAAAACTTTGAATTTCTAGGTTATTATCTCACATTACACACTTACATACATACAAACACAAACATTTTGGATGTTTTCTTAAGAAAACAGAACTAACGTGAGACAGCCAGTTGAATGCCACACATTCAGACTCTTATTTCATAGTCTAGAATCGTTACTAGTTGACGCAACCATCTGGGAATTACTTTTCCCAACCTTCCTTGCAGCTGGGTAGCGCCACATGAATGAGTTTTCTGACCAACTGAATGTGTGCAAAACTAATATAAGCCCATAAAAACTGAACAAATCTTATTCTCTCTTCTCTCTTTCCTCATCATCTGACTGAATGTGAACCCTCAGAGCAACCTTGGAAGTCATGTGTTGCATCTAAGTGATGGATGTTTGGCTGTTCATTGTAATATTTTAAAAGTAGTTTCATGTGTTTATTGGTGCTCTCCTCCCTTGGCTGGGCCGACTTTGGGGAGGCCATCTTCAGGGAGAAAGCAGCCATGCTCCCCTCCTCCTCTCAGCTCAGTTCAGTCCAGTCGCTCAGTCGTGTCCGACACTTTGCGACCCGGTGAACCGCAGCACGCCAGGCCTCCCTGTCCATCACCAACTCCCGGAGTCCACCCAAATCCATGCGCATTGCGTAGGTGATGCCATCCAGCCATCTCATCTTCTGTCATCCCCTTCTCCTGCCCTCAATCTTTTCCAGCATCAGGGTCTTTTCAAATGAGTCACCACTCCGCATCAGGTGGCCAAAGGATTGAAGTTTCAGCTTCAACATCAGTCCCCTCAATGAACACCCAGGAATGATCTCCACTCCTCCTCCAGTTCCCTAATTTGTATCCCTTCCCTCTCATGTTGCTAACCATGGCTTCTGACATGCCCAGTAGACAGGACAAGGGTGAGCAAGGGCAATAGACTCTCTTTCTTTCTTGACTGGTATTATTCCAAGCAAGCTGTTATCAAATTCTCTATATGGTGGGGAAATAAAGACTACATTTTCTGAACCTGCCTGGCAATGCAGGCGATGTCTTGTAAGAAGCGTGGGTTCGATCCCTGGGTCAGAAGGATCCCTGGAGGAGAGCCTGACAACCTACTCCAGTATTCTTGCCTGGAGAGTCCCATGGCAAGAGAAGTCTGGTGGGCTACAGTCCATGGGGTCACAAAGAGTCAGACATGACTGAGTGACTAATACTTCAAGTAATTCAGTGATTTGTGCTGGGAAAAGTGACTACTCATATATATATATTTAAATTTCTCTATAAAATGATATTTTTCAGATGAAAAAATGTATAAAATTGTTATAAAACTTAGAAGGAAACACAGAAAACTCATCACGGCCTCAGAGTATGGAAGGATTTCTTAAATAATTCAAAAAAGACAAACATAAATAAATTTAAAAGTATCATTACTAAAAATACCTGTATTTAGCAACCCACACCACTGGGGGAAAGCATTTATAGTGTATATAACTGGTAAAAGATAAACGGACATACACACTTAAATATATATTCTATAAATTAGTAAACAAAATAGAAAAAAAAAACACTATTTAAAAAGAAGAAGCAATACCAAACCTAAGAATGTAGAGAAAAGGGTGAGACTCTTAATTAAACCCATCTCTTTGGGAAACAAAGTTGAAGATGTGCATATTCTCAGGTCCCTGTTTGGGTGTATACTTTGGCTCTTGGCAATCTTGTTTATTGTAGCTGAAAATAGGCTTCATCTTTACTATTTACTGCTGGAGATAGAGTAATAAATTATGAACTCACACACAACTTAAAATGAAAAAACTGAATATAAATTAATCCACAAGGATAATTTCCAAAACCTAAAAATGTTTCGAGAAGAAAAAAAAGGATGTGTCCTTTTCTTCAGTGCGTGCTTTTCATCCTGGAGTAACTCTGCCTCTCTAGCCTTAGCATCCTCTCTCTTTTGAAGAGTGCCTATCATAAGATTTAGATATATTTCAAAGAGTCTATTTTCTAGATTCAGCCATGCATAGACAGTTCTTGGGAGTACAGTGATTTTGAAGGCATTTGAATCTGTGAAAGTCTCTGCTTTCTAAAATAATGACTTTAATTTGTTCACTAGAAGGAATCTGTCCAGTGAGCTCTCTAAGCTCATCACAGCTTTTTGTCTTACTAACTTGCCTTTGCCGTTTATCTCTACTCTTTTCTTTAGGAATCGTATCATTTCTCTTGTCCCAATTTCAGAGCTGTCCTCTGCTTTTCTACGGTTTTGTTCTACTGAACATATTTGTTTTTATTAGCAAGTTTCTTGCAACTCCTTTAGTTCCTTGATGAAGTAGCTATCTCATGACCTCTTTCCAATCTTAAGTCTCTTCATTGGAATTATTTTCAATCCTGTGCCCCCAAAGGTTGCAAACAGAACAAACAAGAAACATCAAATCGGCTGACTAAATAATTTCAGCTGCTCCTAATAGTCCCCACATTGAATTACCCCTATCTCTAACAGAAGTAAGGTTTGGTCATCTTTCTCAGATGCAGGTCCAATATGTCATCTCTCGGCTGGTAAATTGAGAAACTAGTAAACTAGTCTGCCTTAAGAAGAGAAGAAATGTGAGTTATTTTATGTCTTACATTTATCAGAGGATATGCTTAGGAAAAGTGCCTAAGAAGCTCTTTCCAAAGACCTTAAATATGCCTTTACAGTCAGTGCAAAAATTTTGTTTAGATTTTGCATTTCTAAGTGTAGTCACTAAATAGTAGAAATTTTCTTGATTTCTAAGAACCCATTTTGCAATTTGAGAAACTTTTAGATTGCTCTGATTTGAGCTAAAAACTTCCTTAAGCTTTTAAGACCAGTTAAATAAGGTGAAGGGGGGCATCTGAAGACTTCATGAAACCAGACAATCAATCTGAGTTGAAAAGACTCTTCTTTCCACTCTTCTCTTTAACTAGACAGTGCTTTCCTCTTGATTTTTGAATAATGTCTTTTCCCAAACCAAATGTTTCCATGTTCAAAAAAACTGAAAACTGCCAGCCAATATTCAAATATTTTGTCTGGTCTGCATAACTGCTAAACACTGCAAATTTTGGAAATGCCTAGACAACTGTTCCTGGGTATCTTCTATCACTCCCAAATCTACATCTATCTACATATATATATGTATTTATGATTTTTTCTCTATTGTTTGTTAATCTCTTTGTTAGATGATTACAGTGATAATATTCATATATCATTTTTGAGAAAATATAACAGCACAAAGATTGCACTGTTTTCCATCAGGAACCTGGAGAAACAAACACAGAAGTATGGTGCCTAAGATATTCACTGTCCTTCTTGACCACTCACAGCTATAGACTGTGCAGTGTTAATCATAAAGCATAATCATAATCACAACCTAAATTTTTAAGGACACGGAGCTTCCTCTGGCATTAAAATTAAACATTCTGAGAAAAGATAAAAATTACTTTGACTCTGTCTTGATTATTTAATATTAGCAAGTACAATAGTTAACAAATAATGAGTTGTTCTTTACTAATAATTGTAATGGAGTGGTTGGGAGATTGGTAAAGCATGAGAATGTATTACTTGCTCACGTATATTCTGACTTCTCTAAATATTTCATTGTGTTTTTGTATGAGAATGTCTAGAACTATGCCTTTAGCAGATTCACTGCAGCTCTGTTCCAAATTATTTTCATTCTGGGAACTAGATGGAGTAAACGCAATCATACATACATGCAAAATACAACAAAGAGAAAAAAATATATATAGTATACTGATTTTTAAAATTTTAATAGTGACAATCACAACTTTTGATCTCTCATTGGTCAAAGAAACTGAATGAATAAGGAAAATATTGAGGGAATATGAAATATAATCCTCCTGCGGGGAGAGATACTGAAGGAAGAGGAAAAAAATCAACCCGTCACACCCTTCATAAGCTTATTTTTATTAATCTGTCTGCTAAAAGTACTTCCTATTATCTTTCACAACTTGCTGTTTCCTAACGTATTGGGTTTGTATGCAATCTGAAAATTTAAATCTGCCAGAATCCCTTGTTTTGATTTTTTTCTTGGCAATTTTCTACTCATTCTTTAGGAACTATAAGACTTTTTATGGGGCCTTTGTAGGCCCATTTTAGCATCAATAAACTATGTGGTATATTTAGAATTACTTTTATTGAGAAATTTCTCATAAGTGCATAACTCTTTGCATTACTTTCATGATAGCCAAGCTGTACATGTTAATGAATCTCTGAGGCTTGTGCAGTCACAGCCTCCAAAGTTGAAGGTGCCAGAGTTGGAAATAATACCATGTTTGTTTTATTATAAGTGGTGCAGGCCAGTTAAACAGAAGACCAACAGAGGGATACCTGTCTTTGCTTCTGTTTAAAGGCAAATAAATTTATTTCTAGAGTTCCCTAATGTGGGGAACAAACCCACCACCGTACCTCATCAGGCACAAGATTTCCTAACAGGCCAAGGACTGAGTGTCAAAAGATCAGTGTAATGAGGATATTATTTGGTATGATTATATATTATTTGGCATTTTCAAAACATAATATTTGGTGTGCTACTCTTTCTTACAGGGAGCAACCCCCAAATGGGTTTCCTGTCTAAATGTAATAGTTTCCCCTCACATACTGTCCTTAGTTCATCAGTCTTGCTCTTCCATGAAAATAGTTTGGTGATGTCCAGACCATCTTTCCTACCATAGCAGAAAAACAACTGTGATTGCAATAAAGTTCTGCGGTTACAAAAGACTATAAGGTCAAATGTCAGAGACATAAATGGAAAGGATCAGAACACTCTTGCTCTTCTCCCATACTTCTGGGAATTTCTCTGACTCTGTGTCTCTGGGGGCTTTAGTTAGCTCTAGAATTTCATAAACCCGAGCCTATCTGAGTTTTATGAAGCTTTTGTCATTTTCTGTTACTGTAAGGAGAGATGAAAACTAGTAGAACCTTCAACAGCTAGTAAATATATGATAAATGTGTTAAAGTATGAAATTTGAAAGTCAGAGAGAACTTTAGCAATGATCTAATCTTGAGGATGCTAAACATTTCTGCACACCAGAACCATGCTGGCGGATTTTTAAATTATGTATGCTGGAGTCAAAACTACAGAGAAACTGATTTCGTGTCTCTGAAGTGGGGGGCAAAAGACTCAGTCATCAAATCCAAGCCTCTCTTTACAGTTTACCAGTTATCATCCCACTTCTGTTATCATCCCACAGCGTTCAATTCAGGAAGCTAAGAGAGCAGGTGCAT
>SJYC01003385.1:0-22882 GCA_006408675.1 Madoqua kirkii | reverse complement strand
CCATGCTGGCGGATTTTTAAATTATGTATGCTGGAGTCAAAACTACAGAGAAACTGATTTCGTGTCTCTGAAGTGGGGGGCAAAAGACTCAGTCATCAAATCCAAGCCTCTCTTTACAGTTTACCAGTTATCATCCCACTTCTGTTATCATCCCACAGCGTTCAATTCAGGAAGCTACAGAGAGCAGGTGCATATAAATGCGATTGAATGACATCAAGTACACATCCAGAATCTTTTTTTTTTTTTTTTTTTGCTGACAGCACATCCCATGTTGTCTTATAATCTAGACAGACCTCTAGGATATTCTTTCAGCATGTAACATTTAAGGCAGCTTCTTTGCTTTTGATGGACATATCTGATTCTTACCTACTCATTCCCACCCAGGTTGCAGAGAGAGAGAGTAACCTGAATATCACCATCTACCACCACCATCAAAAAATAAAAATCTCTGAAAGGAATTTCTGTTTCACCTACTCAGCTGAAAAATAATGCTCAGGAATATCCTGGGATATTTCTCAACACTTCATCCCAATACAAAATTGTAATTTTATGATTCAATGTAATAAATAATTTTGGGTTCTACTATATGTCAGGTACTCTGCTAGGTGATGGATTATGTGACCTTAATTGCACTGGTGAGAGCATGCAAGATCATAGCAGATGATGGAGCTGGTTATCATCCTAACGGCATCCTTGCCCCTCACACTCAGCTTAATATGTGCCCCTAATGTGTTCAGGGATGCAATTTCAATGCCTTGGTGCACTTTACTTCCAGAGCTCTTTTCTCTGTCAAGGTTACATTGAACAAATATCATTTTTTTTACTCTGCCCTCTGGTTTATGGTTCTTTTCTCTGCCTATGACCCATTGTGCTTTTTTCCCCACCCTCAGTTCTACTTATGAAATCTAAAGCACTTTTAACTAATTTTTCCAGATTTTTTTTTGTCTTTTGAAAGTAGTTGCATTCAATTCTTAATGAGTTACTTAGAAGAGAGCACCACTACCTCCTTTGTTAAAGGAATCTGAATTAAATTTAAAGTTTCTGCCACAGATTCAGGTAGTCACACTGCAAACACCACTGACTATTCTAAATCAGCCCAGTTAATTTTTGGGTGCCATACTGACTGGTTCCAAGATAAATTTGTTTTTGTTCTGTACTCTTGCCATTGTTGATGTCTTGCCATTACTGTTGAGTCATCATGACCCAATTGTCATTATCTGATATGTGATTTGGTGAGTGTTGCTTAGTTTGTTGTACATCAACATAATCAGTGAATTGTATGTGTTGCTGGTACCAATAATGTTGAGTTTAGTTGTTTTACACGATATCTTTTAAAGATTGTTATAATTTAATATTTAAATAAAAATATATGCATGCATAATGTCCTGAGCACAGAACAGCATGATATACGTCCATAGTGTAAAAAATCTAAATATTCTAAGTGAAAAGAAAATCATGCCATAGTGTCACTGGTAAAAATTTTTTCTTATTTAGTGGTGTATAAATGTTGTGTTTCACACTTACATTTTTTAGAGGAGATACTGTACCTAACAAAATATAGTACAGCCCAGCTTTGCATACTGCCTGAGATGGCCAAGTGACTTAGTTCCACACATTGAGATATGATCAGAAGTCACTGGGTTGGGATTTTCAAAAAGACAAATGAGAAAACATTACTCCTTTAAATGGGTAACCTTAACTGGCAAATGCTGTCTTCCATCTTCCTCACCAAAATGAAGACTTGATAATGGAACATGAGTACCTTTCTTAAGATGATGTGACCTGGAATACATGATAAGGATGATAAAACTATAGAAGCAACCTGAGTATTTTATGAATTTGTGAGGCCAAGATACCAGCCCTGGACTTCCTGCAAACACTCTGGTATATGAGAAATATCAAATCTTAAATTTTCACTGTTTTTCAGGGATCTGTAATTAACCTGATCACAAATTTTGATACTACACACAGATTTAAGTAAAAATAAAATAAAACTTACAAAACTTCAATAGCATCCCAGTGAGATTATTTCTAAGTAGCTCAGGAAGAATAGTTTCCCAGGATGTTTTATTTTACTTGTATAAATAATACAGGTTCATTGTATTGGAAGATATAAATGAATAAATTTATATAAGTTATCATCTAAATTCCCAACACTAGACTACTAATTAATGCTTTCCAATGTAAATAATGGCAAAGGCGATGGCACCCCACTCCAGTACTCTTGCCTAGAAAACCCCATGGATGGAGGAGCCTGGTAGGCTATAGTTCATGGGGTCATGAAGAGTCAGACATGACTGAGTGGCTTCACTTTCACTCTTCACTTTCATGCATTGGACAAGGAAATGGCAACCCACTCCAGTGTTCTTGCCTGAAGAATCCCAGGGACGGGGGAGCCTGGTGGGCTGCCGTCTATGGGGTTGCACAGAGTTGGACACCACTGAAGCAATTTAGCAGCAGCAGCAGGAGCAATGTAAATAATAAACAAACAAATACATATTAGGTTCAAACTTTTATAAAGATAGGTCAAAATATCCAATACATATGCTAAAATCAAAATGAATAATTGTTCATTATATTAATACTATTCTTTCCATTTTTAAGTAGGTTTAGAATTGTTCAGGTTAGATATTATATATACCCATGTGTATATGTATATGTATAAAGCTTCTTTGTGTATTTTTCAGAACATCTGATTGACAAGTACTACAGGTGGAGAAACGTTCACACTTCCTTCAATGCTTCTTTGGGCAAAGTCAGGATTCCAGCTCTGAGAACTAAAGATCTGAGTCTTTTTCACAGAGCCTAGTCCATAACTGTCTTTATACAGAGACTTAAAGAAATTATTTTATTTATTCTTCCTTTCCCCATCATAGAAATTATATCCCTCAAGCATATACTTACTGCCCAGTTTAAAAACTGAAACAAAAATTCTTACGATGCAGAGGTGTGTTATACAATAAAAGTAATTAGAATCCTTTGGATTTGAATGAAAAAAGGAGCCTTCTGTATTGAGACAGAATTATCAAAAAAAAGGCCTACTCTCAAGTATATTCACATTTGATAAGTGAAATGGCTTTCAATATGTTGTTAGGAATCTCACAGTAGATCATTAATGAGCTAGTCCCTATAACTGATTACAAGTCAGTTCTAGCAAGGGATGTAATTAAAGTCTCAGATGTTTAGATTTTCATGAATAGAAGTTTGTCCTCCCTTGGTGCCTTTTATCCATGCTCAGAGTTCTTTGCAATTATTAGCTCATTAGTCCTAGTGGAGTTTTTAATTTAATTGTAAATTAGTAGACCCTACAGAGTTAAATATAAAACAAACAGAATGTTAATAGCCCATTTCATGAATATATATACCAATGGCTCAACCTTTATTATCTTAACATATACATTAAAGTATGAGCAGTGACCTCAACTCCCTTCTAAAGCACAGTTCCATGCTTCACACATATTATTAGTTCATCAAATTTATCTCAACCTGAAAGTTTCTTTTTTTAATACACTATTCAGAAGTTTAGCTTTTGGTAGAATTTCTATATATGTTCATCTCACTATTTTGGTATATTAATGTAGCAAAGTCTCATGCTTTTGAAATAAACATTTTTTTATAACTACTCTGGTTACTGAGATATCACTGTAATTGTTTTTCAAGGATTTTACATGGTCATTTCTTCTAGTGATGCTTTCAACCTGAGAAGGAAATCCTGGACATTCCCAAAGTTTCCAGGGGCCTGAGAAATGTTTGGATTTATATAGAAGAGAAAATATCAGGTGTAACTGAAAGATTGAAAGAGTACAAATATTTATCATATGGATATATAGAGAAGTGAACTCTGATGCCCCTGAAATTGATAGAATATAGGGACCTATATTGTTGACAGTTGAAGTTCATTCTAGTCAACTTCCTTTCATCCTCCAATTCTAACTTCCCCACCAGACTCGCCCCTTCCCTCAGTCTGTTCCAGTGCTGCTGTTCCACTTCCGGTACAGTGGGCCTGTGTGTGACTAAACCCTGGCCAGAGTATTGCTTTCAGCTGACCATGGTGATAGTTCCACGTGTTAGTTTCCTGATATTGTCATAATGTTGTCATAACGAAGTGCCACAGACTGAGTGCCTTGAACAATGGAAAGTTATTGCCTTATGGTCTGACAGTTCCAAAATCAAGGCACCAGCAGAGTTAGTTTCTTCTGGAAGCTGTGAAGGAGAATCTGGTCCATGTCTCTCAGTTGGCTTCTGGTGTTTTGATGGAAATCTTTGGCATTTCTTGGATTCTTCTGCATCACCCCAGTCTCTGCTGTTACATGGCATCCTCCCCGTGTGCCTCTGTGTCTACATATTTCTCCTTTATAGGAAAATAGGACAACAGTCATTTGGATTAGGGACTCACCTTCCTCCTGTAAGACCTCATCTTAACTATTACATTTGCAATGACCTTATTTCCAAACAGGGTCACCATCACAGGTCTCAGTGGGGTAGGACTTCAGCATATGATTATTTATAAGGGGACATAGTGCAATCCATGAGTCCAAAATAAATGCATAAACTAATGAGACTCAGTGAAATACAATAAAAAATTCACTGTGAATCCTAAGAAAGGTTTTCAAGCTTTCCTCCATAAGAATGCAGTCATATAATAGCTGCTGGGTGGGAGTGAGGGTCTGTGGAAAATGTATCTACTGTTGTGGAAGCAAGCCAAGAAATGAAGATAGAAACGTCTATTTGCTTTTTATTGAACACTGGGTAAAACCATATCTGAAGCCAAATAACTCCTTAACTGTTCAGCTATAGGGTGAAAATATCCCCCTCCTTTGTTAAGCCTGTATTAGGATCACTTTCTTCCAATTACCACAGAAATAGAGTCAAGATTAATATGATTAAAGAGTAGAATTAGAGATGGAGTATTCGTGTGAACTACAAAAAAGAAGGGTGATGGAATGAATAATCCCTTTCTGCTTTTGTATTATTTTCGATCAGACTCAAGTTGATGAGTTCCTGCACAGTAATATGTAATGCCTTGAAAGCACAAGTGAATCTAATCATTTTGTTTCTATGAAATATTGAATCCCTTCACACAACAGCAATAGACTAAGGCACAATTTCCTGTAACAACAAATCTCCTAGCAAAGAATTAAGGTACATGCTTCCAATGCTAGGTCCATGCCTTGTTGGAAATAGACATTCAAACTAAGGGCAAGAGGATTAGCACAGAGCTAACAGTCTTATAGGTCAAATGCAATTAGAGTCAGTGACCTTGAAAAGTGGTCTTCCATCAGAGACAATGTCCAATCAGTGAAATTAGAATTGCATGCTAATTCTAAGGGAAAGCAGTTCTTGGGAATGGGATGGGAACTTGACTTTCAGAGTGCATGGTGGTGATGATGGTATGTCAGGCAAAGTAGAATCATCTCTAAAAAATGTTTAGGAGCAGGGAGGAAGGGAGCAAAGCCTAGTTTCCAAAAATATGGCAGAATGTGCTGTGGCTGGTTCTTCCATGAGTATCATTGACCATGGATCTTCAAAATACTTTAAGCACTCCAACACTTAACTTTGTGCACTAGGAACCCAAGGAGCCTGGTGCCAGACCATCAGTAGTCTTATTATCACTAGGGGTCTTTGATAGTGAGGTGGTTCCATTCAGAAAGGAGACTTAGGCCAAAATTATCAAGGGGTGCCTGGTATCCTAATTCTAATTTCCATATCTTATTTATTTGCTAAATGAGTACCATAGATTTGAACATAAAGTAGCTTCTCATTGGCCTTGGGTGAAATACAAAGCAATGGTCAATAAGAACAGAAAGGAGAATAGGAGTAAGAAATTGACAGTACAAAGAGCAAAGAAGATGACATTGTATGGAGACTCCAATGAAACAGTGTGTAAGAAGCATAACTTCATGAAACTTTTAGTAATTCTGAGAACTCTGGAAATAGTTCAGTGCATAAGTAAGGGTACTCAGCCTTGGGACCTCACGCTTCTAAGTTGCAGGCTCACTGCCTAACAGTAGCCTTCTGATACATGCATGACTATATTGGACAATTTCTATGCCTTGTGTCTGTTCTTCTTCAGCCAAGTTTTAAGCCAGCCATTGTTGTAACAACTAGTTTCCTATAAACATATAATCTGAGAGCACCTCAGCTTTGCCTGTTTGCATGCCCAGGTCTTCTCTGACACTGTGGGTAGAATGCTTGTATGAACTGGGTGGCAAACTGGAGTGCCAGAGAGTAAGAACGTGCTGGGCAATCCTTGACCACTGGAGAAAGGGAGCTGGTACATGAATGCCTTCCTCATTTTTCCTTCCAGTGAGCAATTTGGAGGCACATTCTACATTGCTCTTCAGAAGATTCCAGAGTAAACTAGCCCCATTCTCCACAGCAGTGACCAAATCAAGAACACTCTTTGCTCTATTCCCTGGAATTACTCCTTCCCCAAATTACCTGCACTCAAGACCTTATCTCAGACCCCATTTCTGGGAGAAGCTCAGGCTACCTAAGTGACCTTCTAGTTTCTCTGTATGTTTTACAGTTAGAATTTCATTGCGGTTCAGGGGAGTAATCACTTGTAAATCTCTAAAGCTTCTTACAGTGAAGGACACAAAAAAGAGTTGCTGATGTGTGAGAGGCAAAAATTCACAAGTCAAAGCTAGCAACTGAGAATATCAAGGGCTGTGATTTGGGTTTGATCTCGGATGGCCTCTGCCTGCAGTGGCTTGGAATGGGGCTTGGGTTCCCAGCTGGAGATTGGGGCTGGGTTGCAGTGGTGAAAGCACCAGACCCTAGCCTCTAGACCAGTGGTCAGTGACAAGAGCCCTAGCCCTTTGGCTATACAGAAAAGAATTCCCACAAAGACGGACAGTAGTGAAATAAGTGAAGTATTTGCTAAGAGGAAAAAGAGTACAGTACATGTGGATAGACACACGGGAGAACTCAGGGAGAGAGTCACTGAGTTGCACCCTTGTGGCAATTTTAATTACTTTTCTGACATATTTCTTCCAAGTTCCTTTTAGCCAATCACTCTGATTTGCCTGGCTCACATTCCATATTTGGCAGAATCCTCCCATGTGTGCACACATATCTCTTAGCAAAGATGGATTTTACCAAAAAGGCATATGGGTAGGGAACATCCCTTGGCATCACTCCCCTTTAGCCTCCAGTGAAATTTTCTGAGAATATGTGGTCAGGAATGTCCCCTGACTTCGAGAATAGGAAATATGTGGTCTAGGCAGGGCCTAGCCTTCTCCTTTAATTGTTCTACTATTCTCATCTTGAAGTTTCCATCCATAGGAAATGATTCTCCATTCGTTTTACCTAGTGTGTGCTTAGTCACTCATTTGTGTCTGACTTTTTGTGACCTCATGGACTGTAGCCCACCAGGACATCTGTCCTTGGGGATTCTCCAGGCAAGCATACTGGGGTTGGTTGGCATGCCTTCCTCCAGGGGATCTTCCCAACCCAAGAATCAAACCCAGGTCTCCTGCTTTGCAGGCAATTCTTTACCATCTGAGTCACCAGGGAAGCGCACTGTATCTGCAGGTGGCTCATCTACATCCTGCCTCAGGTTCATATTTTAAATCTTCACTGTTTTTTCTATAATGTATGTTGTGATCAGAAGCCAACCAGTTCTGAACTGGTATCACGCTTGCAGTGGCTATGGTTGATGAAAATTCCTGTTTTGGATTTTTCACAGGAGCCTCCAAAGTGAATTTTGTGAACTACAGGTTAAATCAGACCAATTCAAATTCTCCAAATTTTGTACTTAACTTCACTTTATCGTAGATTTACTTTTTGGGGTATGTGAAAGAATGGGAGTGATGACAGCAATTGATGCCACAAAGTACTTAACTATCTAAAATACTTTATTCCTAAACCTGATTACATATAAAAATAACCTGGAGAAAAAATTTTTTTGAAATAATAATTCTTGAGCTTTACCCCAAAGGCCCTGACGCCATTGATCTAGGCAGAGATCCTGAGATCTATATTCTTAAAAGCTTCCCTGGAGATTTTGATACACAGTCAAATTAGGGAAACAGTGATCTAAATAATTCATGAAGGATTTTAAGAGAACTTGTTACCTAAAACTATAAATTTTTCTACCATAGGGTTGGAAGCTTAGGCGTTTTCCAAATCATATTTCCTTATTTTCAAGTGAGGAAAAATCTCAACCTCTTGATTTGGGAAGAGAAGTTTAGAATTTAATTTTCAAAATAAAATGTCTAATTTTATGTTTTGATCTTTCTGAAGATTGACACAGAGATAATTTTTTACATAGTTTCACCTGTAGGCATCTATAGACAGGGGCTTCCCTAGTGGTGCAGAGGTTAAAGCGTCTGCCTACAATGTGGGAGACCTGAGTTTGATCCCTGGGTTGGGAAGATCCCCTGGAGAAGGAAATGGCAACCCACTCCAGCATTCTTGCCTGGAGAATCCCATGGACAGTGGAGCCTGGCAGGCTATAATCCATGGGGTCTCAGGAATTGGACACGACAGCAGCTAAACAACAGCCACCAATGTCTAGGTGTAATCATAGATAATAGAAAATGTACAGAGTTAATTATAAATACTCCATCAAGTAATTAACATTAATTAGCTATGCAATTAAGATGTTGATTGACAGAGACAATTAAGTTGAATCTCAAATATACAGGCTCTTAAAGTATTCACTAACTAGTTCAACCGTAACACATTTCCTAGTAGACTCCCAGAAATAAATACAGTATTTCTTCTTCTTTTCAGATATTACCTTAATAAATGAATGCTTCTTTGTGTCCAGGTGAACCCATAGCTTCTCGAGATTGCAGACAAGCCAGAGGGAGTGAGATGCTTAGCAAAAGGGTATGGGCTATTCTCTGAGAAACTGAAAACTATTTTTTTGTTGTTGTTGTTGTTGCCGTGCCTTTGTCTGTATTGATTGGCAGAGCTTTTGTGAACAACAAAAAAAGAAGTGATGGAAATAAACGACATAAAAATATTAATAAGCAAGATTATAAACATAAATTGGCTTCTTGATTTAATTTTTGTTGGGTAAGTTCCTTCGCTAAGGGATTTTCTAATGTGATCAACTTAATATAGATGAAAAGAGATTTTTTATGAAAATTCAGTTAATTTGTAGAATTATAAAACTTGAATTGTGACTATAGATTTGCATTTCCTATCTGTGGCAGAAATGTAGTTACCATGGAAAATAAAAAGGAAAATATAACCATGGTGAGTTCAATCAAACTACAATGAAACTTTATAGAAAGATAGCAAAATTGCTAATTGGAAATTTCTGTTCATTCATTTAATTATTCAGCCAACAAATATTTATTTATTATCTATTCTCTCAATTACTGTACTAAACAGTAGGGGTATATTAGTCAATGAAATACACAGAGCAAAATCCCAACCCAACTGGGAACTTACATTTTATATTTTCTACCTTTCTTACCAAAATAATATCTATGAAATTACCATGGGTAACTAAGCATTACTGTTGTTGTTTGTCTGAATATAATGTCAAAGCACAAATGTACCTGAAATATGGTACAGACTGCAAATGACAGTATTTGTGTTTCATCTTTACCTTCTTTTCATTATGATTCATGGGGATGCCAAAAATCCTTAGAAGTATCCGTGGACTTATAAAAAACGTCCTATAGCTTAAGATTACTGAGTGTGTGCTACCCATCTCAGTTTATGAAACCATCTAATCTGAACTGCCTGAATGAGAAATTTGGATATCTCATTTGGCTATGTATCTGATATTCAGAAAATCTCAATAGAGTATATTTTAAATGATGTGAATATTTGACTAGTATTAAACTGAGAAAAAGTATAATAAGGGTCTTTGAGAAATTGGATTCAGGTCAGCATTTTAATAAGAAATTTACTTTTCTGAAAGCCAACTTTATAATGAGTCTCATTTGAACCTTTGGTTCTCACCAAAAGCAGTGCTTCAAGTTCAGTCTCTTTTGTTTCATCTTGTTTTGCCTGTGACTGCTCCTTTTACATCTGAGAATCCTTTATTATGAGGCTTAGAAATAGGACATTTTATTATGAGCCATTAATGGAGTTTAGGGCCCTTAAGGGAATAGATAGTCTTGGATTTTGAGGTGCAGAAGAAAAGCATGGTCCAGAATACTCCTGTACTAATAAAAGGGCGTGCTGTAGGGTGCTCTAATACTGATATAAAAGGAAAGGACAGGAGAAATAAAATCCATGGTAAAAGTGCCTCTGAAACGAAGAATGAATAATGACCATGCATTTTGGCCCCTGTGAAAACAGCAGGATTTTTGCCAAGTCTATTTTTCATCCTTCTTATTTTTATTTCCTTTTCTTTCTTTTCTCCCTTCTCCTCCTCCTCATTCTTCATCTTTGTCTTCTTCTCCTTGGATTAAGGGAAGATGGAGGCTTTTCTATGCTTTATACTATGAGTCGCTTTGGAATGTTCCTGAATGGGAAATTTGGCTTTCTTTTTCTTTGCAAGTTGCTTATGCTGTTGTGTCTAGACTTGATCACACTGCCAGTGAGAGCCAATTAAGGACATCTGTGTTAAGATCAAGACCACCAAGTGCACACTTATCAGACTATACTCACGCTTTAGTCATACATAGAATTCCACAATCAGAGGTGGTCTAGTCAGACAAGCCCCTGGGGCTGGGGGTAAGGATTCTGATTTAAAGTACTGGATGATTTCTGTGCTTTAAAGGACTCTCACAGTGGGTGATTTCAAGATATTACATGATGAATTGAATTTAGAGTTAGGGAAGAGAGCCATTTTGCACTCTACTTGTTTTGTGAATAAACTGTATCTTTTCTGAACTTCAGAGTGAACTATTCAGTGATTGACGTGGGACAGTTTAAGCTTAAATGTAAAGAACATGAATCACTATGGGAAAGAAAAGGGAAATTTTATTGTAAAAATTGCTTAGAGACTTTTTTGTGAGAGTTTTAATTGAAGCTTCACAACTCTAATCATCTCCCTACTGGAAGAGTAGGGAAACTGGACTCCAGTTCCTGGGGCTATTATCTCTGGTCTCCAAGATTAGACACTATCGGTGCCTTCTATTAATCAGTGTTATGTATGACCAATAGTTACCTGCTCCATCATTCACTGAAGAATATTTTGCCTTCTTCTTTCTCCATGTGAAGGATTTATGAAGCTTTGAATGCCATCTGACTTATTGAGGAATAAATAAGGAGGTCTCCAGGTGATACATCAGTACCCAGATGTTCGGAGAGTCCATATCCATCTGGAAATATTTCAGTGCTCAGTTCACTATAAAAGTTACCTAAGATTTTCCAAGTCCAATAGCTGTTTTCTCTATATTTTACTAGAATCGAAGGAGTTGCAGGTCTTAAAGTGGGATGGGGTTGTAGGAAGAGTCCTTGAATTAGTCCTCAAATTAGAACACAAACATTTGGTCAAACTCATCTGTTATCACGTTAGGTTTTCTATTTAAGAAACTGACATCCTTGATTATTTAGTCATAAACTTTTTATGTGAATCTCTATCCACTAGATGGATATCTTCGTGAGAGCTAAAAGTAAGGTTTTTCACCGAAACTTATACTGGCCCCTATCACTGTTACCTTTAGATATGATTCATTATGTCATAGGACAATGGAAAATAGAATGCAACTTCTCTTAAATATTTAAATGTGTTGTGAGACCAAAAGCATATTTTGAAGTAGATTTATTATCTGAACAATACAAACTAGTGCTGTGATGATTTTAGCATCAGAAATCCTTTGGTTCAATGATGTTTCTAAAGTCTGCTTGATAACATGAAAAATATATGGTTAGAAAATTATGAAAAATTATAAGAACCCAAATTACATGTAATTAATCACAGTCCTATGGCTCAGTGATAAAGAATCTGCTTGCCAAAGCAGTAGCTGCAGGAGATGGGGATTGGATTCCTGGGTTGGGAAGATCCTCTGAAATAGGAAATGGCAACCCATTCCTGTTTTCTTGCCTGGGAAATCCTGTGGACAGAGGAGCCTGCTAGGCTACTTTCCATGGGGTCACAAAGAGTTGGACACAACTGAGTGAGCGCTGATGCATAGACTGTAGATAATATTTATTACTATATTGTTAATATATAGCAGAACTATGGATAATGAATATTTTTATTTTGGAAATTGTACATAATAGTATATTACATAAGAGTTTTAAATAAATTTAAAAAAAGTCAGTCTGTATGAGAAGAATATGCTAATGTTTTCTTACGCATATTAACTTTTAAATCCTGGATCAAGAATTTAAAGCCTGCCTTTAAAATTTCTCACAAAGAAGATTTAGAGAGTTTTAGAAGTGAACAGATGTTACTTCTTGTGACTTATTCACCTCCCAGACTGAAACCTTCCAAAACTTTTTGTATCCTTGAGTTAAAAGTTTCTGATGACTTAATTTTTCTGGAAAAGTAGGGCAAGTTTGATCACAGGACATTTTCAGAAATCAAATGAGGTCAGAGGTCACTGAACAGATTCATACCATCTGGGAGGCCAGAGCCAACAGAGACAGCTAAATCTTGAAAATGCAATTTACCAGAGGCTTTGAAAGTTCTCTGAGGGTCACTTACAGCTTTAGGCATTTCAGTTTAATGTTATCCCAAGTTAAAGGAAGTTATTGTTATTTTAAATTTTAAAATATGTGCTTGTTTTGGAGAATACAAAATATGGGAAAAGAGAAAGATGAATAATGATAATGTTTTTTCTCCATGAAGACAAAGTGAAGTCGCTCAGTTGTCCGACTCTTTAAGACCCCATGGACTGTAGCCTGCCAGGTTGCTCCATCCATGGGATTTTCCAGGCAAGAATACTGGAAAGAAGTGAAAGTGATGTTGCTTAGTTGTGTCCAACTCTTTGCGATCCCATGGACTGTAGCCCACTAGGTTCTTCCATCCATGAAATTTTCCAGGCAAGAATACTGGAGGGGGTTGCTATTTTCTTCTCCAGGGGACCTTTCTGACCCAGGGATCGAACCCAGGTCCACCTGCACTGCAGGCAGACTCTTGACCGTCTGAGCCACTAGGGAAGCCCACGAAGGCAAAATTGGCTAACATTTGGTGTACATCCTTTCAATACTTTTCTATAAATATTTTTGCAGTTGTTCGGTCACTGAATCGTGTCTGCCTCTTTGTGACCCCAAGGACTGCAGCACACCAGGCTCCTCTGTCCTCCACTAGCTCCTGCAGTTTGCTCAGATTCATGTCAACTGAGTTAGGGATGCTAACTATCTCATCCTCTGCTGCCCCCTTCTCCTTTTTCCTGCAATCAAATCACCTAATAAGTGTGATAAAATCCAGATTTCCTAACTCCAGCCCCAAACGTTCCAATTCAGCAACCTTGAGGAAAGACCCAGGGATCTACATTTTTAACAAGGAACTTGGGTGTATGTATTGCAAGAGATTCTGGAAACACCACTGAAAATCAGTAGATTAGATCTTACTTTTTTTAAAAAATCCTTAGGGAGGAATTACAAAAGGCCATAGAAAATAGAGGACATGAAGGGAAAATGCTAAAGTTGCCAGCACTGCATCTCTCAAGTACAGGAAACCCAGGATAAGTGATTTTGCAGACATAGCTGGTCAAAGGGCTGTAGCCACTCTCTTCAAGGCCTGCAGTCTTTTCCACCAAGCTGTGTCAAGCATTCTTTAAGTTCAGAACATCCTTTCTTTTCCTGTATCTTCCCTTCATACATATTTCCCATGGCTTTTCAAGTCACAAGTTTCATTAATGATAAAGTTCATATAGGAATGTAGGTCTCTTGACTCTTTTCCAAAGATTTTCCTTCTGAATCATCCTTAAAATCCTGAATTTCAGGCTTCCCAAGCAATATCTCTTAAAGACTCCTTTCCCAGTTCTTGAGTCTTTTCTGTGTTTCTATAGTAACTCTCCCTAGCTTGCGAGTTTACTTCTTTCATCATCCTTATAATCTAGTTCGTTCACTTACCACCTTTTCCTACTAAACTGAGTTACCCTAGTGCCAAGCACAATCCCGGGCACAGAATATGTGCACCATAATGTGTAATGAATTAACAACTTAATGTATTTATGGTTAAAAGGACATAGCACATCTACATGGTATGTTTTCCACCCCTTGGTTAAGTTCTATGTTTTTTCAGATTGCCAATATTTTGAAGCTTCATCTCTTGTTTAGGCAGCATTTACAGTGATTCATCTTTTCTCAAGCAGCAGAAGTATATCATTTCACTCTATTACACATACATCTTGAGGTAGGATTTCTTTTTAAATTTATTTCAATTGGTTGGCCTGATTTTCCTTGGAGACTGCATTTTAAGTTGTTATTTTATCCTCTGATTGGAATAACTACTCTGTAAAGGAAAGGAATAAAGTATTCAAAGAAGATAGTTATGTCTACTGATGCTATATTAAAATTCAAATGCAATGCAAGCTGGAAGAAGTCAGGCTGCCAAATAATCTGGATCATTTCTGAGTCCAGGAGAAAAATTCAAACTACTCATTCCTCTGTAGCCATCCATTGCAAGCCTCCACATGCATATTCTTTGAAAGAAAAACAAGGAGACAAACTACAGAAGTGAACTGGAGAATATCCATTTTTCATGTTTGAGAGCACTCACATTTTCTAATGCATTTTCAAAAATAAATGTATTTAAAATTATAAGCATTACACAAATTATTTCTGAACCATTTTGGGTTTCAAGGAAACACAAGTCCCACTTTCTTAGTGCAAAAACTGTCTCCAGATACCTTTCATACCTGTCAGTCAGTCAATCAGCTCAGTTACTGAGACTCAGTCATGTCTGACTCCTAGTGACCCCATGGACTGCAGCATGCCCAGCTTCCCTGTCCATAGCCAGCTCCTGGAGCATGCTCAAACTCATGTGCATTGAGTCAGTGATGCCATCCAACCATCTCATCCTCTGTCATCCCCTTCTCCTTCTGCCTTCGATCTTTCCCAGCATCAAGGTCTTTCGAAATGAGTCAGTTCTTCCCATACAGGTAGCCAAAGTATTGGAGCTTCAGCATCAGTCCTTCCAATGAATATTCAGGACTGATTTCCTTTAGGATTGACTGGTTTGATCTTGTTGTCCAAGGGACTCTCAAGAGTCTTCTCTAACTCCACCATTCAAAAGCAACAGTTCTTTGGTGCTCAGCTTTCTATATGGTCCAGCTGTCACATCCATACATGACCACTAGAAAAACCATAGCTTTGACTATAGGGACCTTTGTCTGCAAAGTGATGTCTCTGCTTTTTAATATGCTATCTAGGTTGGTCGTAGCTTTTCTCC
The DNA here is from genome assembly GCA_006408675.1 of Madoqua kirkii. NCBI lineage: Eukaryota > Metazoa > Chordata > Mammalia > Artiodactyla > Bovidae > Madoqua > Madoqua kirkii. Next base: position 7,620 of record SJYC01003385.1, on the reverse strand, counting down.
CAAGAAGCAAGCATGTTTTTTATTTTTTATTTTTTTAATTTCATGGCTGCAGTCACCATCTGCAGTGGATTTTGGAGCCCAGAAAAATAGAGTCTCTCACTGTTTCCATTGTTTCCCCATCTATTTGCTCTGAAGTGATGAGACCAGATGCTGTGATTTTAGTTTTTAATGTGAGTTTTAAGCCAGCTTTTTCACTCTCCTCTTTCACTTTCATCAAGAAGCTCTTTAGTTCCTTTTCACTTCTGCCATAAAAATGGTGTAATCTGCATATCTGAGGTTATTGATATTTTTGCCAGCAATGTTGATTCCAGCCTTTGTTTCATCCAGTTTGGGATTTTGCATGATGTACTTTGCATAGAAGTTAAATAAATAGAGTGACACTGTACAGCCTTGATGTACTCCTCTCCCAATATGGAACCAGTCCATTGTTCAATGTCCAGTTCTAACTGCATACAGATTTCTCAGGAGGCAGTTAGGTGGTCTGGTATTCCTATTTCTTTAAGTAAGAATTTTCGTTTGTTGTGGTCCACATAGTCAAAGGCTTTAGTGTAGTCTGTGAAGCAGAAGTAGATGTTTTTCATAGCTGTCAATAAACCTAAATATTGACCCTGTTTTGTTTACCTGTTGGTGGTGATTGCCTTTAGGGACCCCTTCACCTAAGACTCAATGAGAGTTGTATAGAATCTGCCCAGCTCCTTGCATTCTTGTAGAAATCGGACATAAGATTTCATAACTGAAGAATTCCCTTGCTAGCCCTCATCTCGATATGTTATCTGACTCTCATTTACCTCTCTAATTTTATCCCTTCCATTTTGCCTTTGCCTTACTCCATTCTAGCTTCTTTGATTTTCTTACTGGTCCAAAGCCCCCGAACACATTTGTGACCCAGGGCCCTTGTTCTTAGAGTCATCTTTGCTTGCTATGCTATTCCTTCCCCCCAGAACTCAGCTTAGCCCACCTCCTCACTTCCTTTGGGGTCTTTGTTCAAATGCCAGCTAATCAAAGAGGCTGCTTTCTTTATTTCTTCACTCTGCTTTATTTTTTTCATAGCATTTATCACCCATGGATACCTTAGGCTGTTTTATGTCAATTACTGTGAATCTGAATATGTTAACATGAGAACAATGACTGTTTTCATCACGGGCCCTGCCCTGGCACCTAAAAAAGTACCTGGCACATAATAGGCACTTAAAATATGTGTTAAATAAATGAGTGATTACTGTGGGGAAATAGTGAGGCAGTGTTTAAAAAGGATAAATGACAAAAGTTCTGAGGTATTAAAATAGCATTTAAAATGAAGTACCTGACCTTTATACCTTTATAGACCTTTAAAGACAGTTAAACCTTTAGAGGGGCTTCCCTGGTGGCTCATACTAGTGATGTTTATAGACTTAGTTTTCATTTCTGAGAGAAATTCCATCATTGCTCCCTCCTTTTTCACACCTTGACTTTAAAGCAGAATTCTATTTTCTATAGGAATGCAGATTTGTAAGTGTAAAAAATTATGTATAAAAATGGCATTACAAGTACATACTGTTTTATAACTTCATGTTACAGAGGACTAATACAATAGTACCCCATTTCTGTCAAAAATTAGCTTTTATAATGTAGCTTTGAAGGGTAAAATAATTCCCTTCACAAATCCCCAATAATTAGACATTTAAGTTATATCCAAGATTGCAGTTTTCTAAGCTATACTGAGATGTCCATTCGTGTGAAAAAAATCTGTAAAGTCATCTATAAATACTTCTATTGGCTAATTTCCTAGATGTAGAATTGTTGTCTCAAAAAGCATGGCTATTTTTAAAGCACTTGAAGTACACTCACAAATTCCTTCCAGAAAGACTGTAGCAATTTACCAGCAGTGCAAGAGAGTGACTATTTATGGTGTCTGTGTTAGTTAGGGTTCTCTAGAGAAGCAGAACCAATAGGATACAAAAAGAGATTTATTATGAGGAACTGACTCAAACAATTAGGGAGACTAAGAAGTTCTACAACCTGCCATGCATAAGCTGGAAACTCAGAAAAGCCAGTGATGTGATTCCCTCTGAATCAAAGGCCTGAGAACCAGGAGAACTAATAATGTAAATCCCAGCTTGAGGGCAGAAAAAGAAATGAAATAGCCCATCACAAGCAATAGGCAGGAAAGGGGGCAAATCCCTCCTTCTTCAGTCATTTTGCTCTATGCAGGCCCTCCCCAGATTAGGTGCTGCCCACTCACACTGGGGAGGGCAATCTACTAAATTAAGGATTGAGTGCTAATTTTATCCAGAAACAGTCTCACAGACACTTCCCCAAATAATATTTCATCAAATATCTTAAGCATCCCCTGATTCAGACAAGTTGACATATAAACTTAACTATCACGATTTCACCCTTTGTCAACTCAGCACTCACACCCATCTCCACAAACCATACTTAATCTCCAAACAAAAACCTAACATGGTACAACATGCCGCTGCTGCTGCTGCTAAGTCACTTCAGTCGTGTCCGACTCTGTGCAACCCCATAGATGGCAGCCCACCAGGCTCCCCCATCCCTGGGATTCTCCAGGCAAGAACGCTGGAGTGGGTTGCCATTTCCTTCTCCAATGCATGAAAGTGAAAAGTCAAAGTGAAGTCCCTCAGTCGCGTCCGACTCTTCATGACCACATGGACTGCAGCCTACCAGGCTCCTCTGTCCATGGGATTTTCCAGGCAAGAGTACTGGAGTGGGGTGCTATTGCCTTCTCCGGGGTACAACATACATATAGCCGAAACCCCACTAACCTTTTAACCAGAAGAGTTCTTGAAGAACACTCTTATTAAAACAGAATTTTCCACAGGATTCAAGGAAGCCAAATTGAGACAGAATTGGCAGAACTGTCCCTTTGGACTTCATGATTAATGTGTTTACATGCACACACAACACCTACCTGTTTTGTGTCTTTAAAAGCAACTCTAAGTCTAAAGGCCTTTATTGTCTTGCGTTTTGGTAGTAACAATGCCTTCCTGGCCTTGCCAGACACATAGTGATTCACGTGCAGCTCATGGACCTGGCCAGCACCAGGAGGCTACCAGTGGACACCCCATACACAAAGGTATCCTGAGCTGCACTGCTCTTAACCTTTAGGGAATAAGAATTGCCAACCGGAAAAGGGGCTCATAAGAGTGTCTGCTACTTCTGTTAGGGCACTGAATCCAGGAAATGTGAAGAAAGTTCGCAAGCAGCAAATATTTAGCATAATCAAGACAGTTCCTTTATCTGTGCGTCTCACGATTCTGGCAAAAGGAATGAAGTAAAGTTGCTCAGTTGTGTCCAACTCTGCGACCCCATGGACTCTAGCCCGCCAGGCTCTTCTGTCCATGGATTCTCCAGGCAAGAATACTGGAGTGGGTTGCCATTTCCTTCTCCAGGGGATTTTCCCAACCCAGGGATCAAACCTGGGTCTCCCGCATTGGAGGCAGACACTTTAACCTCTGAGCCACTAGGCAAAAGGAATAAGCAGTCTAGTTTGGAATCAGCCAGTTTCCTTCCAAAATATTTCATTTCCAAAGAGAGTTTTCCAAAATTCAGGTTCCTTCAGCTGATCACCCCACTGAAGCACTGAATGTGCCCCTCAGACCATTCTGGGGCTAATGCTGTAGACCTGTGGGTAACAGGCAGGAAGCGACTTCCTCAATCACCTTTGGCCTCAAAGCCATATGAATCTTTTGCTTTCCTGAGGAAGGCTTTCCATTATGAAAAAGAATAACTACCAGGGCTGGAGTAGATGCTTACGTGGCTTTGAACAACTTGTATATGACTGTTGGCTTGTTATCTTTTAGTTCAGCTGTGAAGTTTAGCTTTGGCAGTTCCACTGCATTCTTTACATCTAAAATTTGAATTGAAATTTGTTCTTTGGAGACAAATTTCCTCATTTTTACTGAGCAAACTGGCAAATGTTAGTCCTTATAGTGTGATAGGTAGTGTAGTCGCAAAGTCGTGTCTGACTCTTGTGTCCCCACGGAGTGCAGCCTGCCAGACTGCTCTGTCCATGGAATTTTCCAGGAAAGAATATTGGAGTGGGTTGCTATTTCCTTCTCCATCTTATAGTGTAACAAGACTTAAATAGAATAATAATACCAGCAGCTCACCTTCAAGACGGAAGAGACAAAGACATGGTTATTATAGAAAATGCAATGAGAACGTTTCCCCTTGTGTAAATTCAATGTTGTGATTTTTCTGTGCCTGGAACATCATTTGGTTATGTGTACACACATGCTGCTGTCCCCTGTATCCAGGAAAGAATATTGGAATGGGTTGCTATTTCCTTCTCCATCTTATAGTGTAACAAGACTTAAATAGAATAATAATACCAGCAGCTCACCTTCAAGACGGAAGAGACAAAGACATGGTTATTATAGAAAATGCAATGAGAACGTTTCCCCTTGTGTAAATTCAATGTTGTGATTTTTCTGTGCCTGGAACATCATTTGGTTATGTGTACACACATGCTGCTGTCCCCTGTTCTGTGTTACAGTTGTTAGAATTGATGCAAAACACCAGACCCCACCCCTCCCCACCCCTCAGTGAGCCTAGGTGCCTTGGGGCATAGCCATCCTTCCAGGGGGCTTAACCAGGTCTCTTAAAAAGGAAGAGTCAGCTTTATTCAGGATTAAGGCTCAATTTTCTGTTATGTGAAGGGATCATAGACTTTAAAAATTAGTTGTTTAATTTAGAGTGTATCAAGGAAAATATTCTACATCTCTTTCAACAAAATGATACAGGAGAAAGTGTCCTCTGGTCATTTCTGTCAGTTTTGAGCATAATGCCTTAGTCTGTCATTTCTACTTAGCTTTCTTGTCATCTTTTTCTCTCCCCAACATTTATAAGAAGAGCTATACATTAAAATATTGAAAATGAAAGGCATGTTACATTTTTTTAACATTCAGTTCAGTCACTCAGTCGTGTCCGACTCTTTGCGACCCATGAACCACAGCACGCCAGGCCTTCCTGTCCATCACCAACTCCTGGAGTCCATCCAGACTCATGTCCATCGAGCTGATGATGCCATCCAACCATCTCATCCTCTATCATCCCCTTCTTCTCCTGCCCTCAATCTTTTCCAGCATCAGGGTCTTTCAAATGAGTCAGCTCTTCACATGAGGTAGCCAAAGTATTGGGGTTCAGCTTCAATATCAGTCCTTCCAATAAACACTCAGGACTGATTTCCTTCAGAATGGACTGGTTGGATCTCCTTGCAGTCCAAGGGACTCTCAAGAGTCTTCTCCAGCACCACAGTTCAAAAGCATCAGTTCTTCAGTGCTCAGCTTCCTTCATAGTCCAACTCTCACATCCATACATGACCACTGGAAAAACCATAGCCTTGACTAGACAAACCTTTGTTGACAAAGTAATGTCTCTGCTTTTTAATATGCTGTCCAGGTTGGTCTAAATTTCCTTCCAGGAGTAAGCATGTTTTAATTTCACTGCTGCAATCACCCTCTGCAGTGATTTTGGATCCCAGAAAAATAAAGTCAGCCACTGTTTCCATTGTTTCCCCATCTATCTGCCATGAAATGATGGGACCAAATGCCATGATCTTTGTTTTCTGAATAGTGAGCTTTAAGCTAACTTTCCACTCTCCTCTTTCACTTTCATCAAGAGGCTCTTTAGTTCTCTACACTTTCTGCCGTAAGGGTGGTGTCATCTGCATATCTGAGATTATTGATATTTCTCCCGGCAATCTTGATTCCAGCTTGTGCTTCCTCCAGCCCAGCGTTTCTCATAATGTACTCTGCATGTAAGTTAAATAAACAGGGTGACAGTATACAGCCTTGATGTACTCCTTTTCCTGTTTGGAACCAGTCTGTTGTTCCATGTCCAGTTCTAACTGCTGCTTCCTGACCTGCATACAGGTTTCTCAAGAGGCAGGTCAGGTGGTCTGGTATGCCCATCTCTCAGAATTTTCCACAGTGTATTGTGATCCACACAGTCAAAGGCTTTGGCATAGTCAATAAAGCAGAAATAGATGTTTTTCCTCAAACTCCCTTGCTTTTTCGATGACCCATCTTATGTTTGCAATTTGGTCTCTGGTTCCTCTGACTTTTCTAAAACCAGCTTGAACATCTGGAAGTTCACAGTTCACGTAGTGCTGGAGCCTGGCTTGGAGAATTTTAAGCATTACTTTACTAGTGTGTGAGATGAGTGCAGTTGTACAGTAGCAGGGCTTCGGCTCAGACCGTAAAGCGTCTGCCTGCCGTGCAGGAGACCCCAGGTTCGATCCCTGGGTTGGGAAGATCCGCTGGAGAAGGGAATGGCAACCCACTCCAGTAATCTTGCCTGGAAAATTCCATGGACTGAGGAGCCTGGTAAGCTACAGTCCATGGGGTCACAAAGAGTCGGACACGACTGAGCAACTTCACATTCAGGGCTTCCCTGTGGCTCGGATGGTAAAGCGTCTGCCTACCGTGAGGGAGACCTAGTTTCGATCCCTGGGTCGGGAAGATCCCCTGGAGAAGGAAACGGCAACCCACTCCAGACTCTTGCCTGAAGAACTCCATGGACTGTCTCCTGAGGAGCCTGGTAGCCTACAGTCCCTGGACTCGCAAAGAGTCAGGCATGACTTCACTTTCACTTTGGCGTTGCCTTTCTTTGGGATTGGAATGAAAATTGGCCTGTTCCAGTCCTGTGGTCACTGCTGAGTTTTGCATATTTGCTGGCGTATTGAGTGGCGCATTTGAACATTAAATGACCACAATAAGTTATGGTCTCGCTATTGTTAAGTACTACCTGCAGCATTTATTTAGTGTCCGTAAATTCTTGATAGATTTAATTTTGTGTTCTGATTTCAGGTTGTAAATATTTATAACCAGCCTAACAGCAAATTCTGTTTTCCAACAAACGTGACAGAGATTAAAAAGACTAAAGCATGAGCATAATAAAATAACCATGCCCTTCATGGTTTGGACCTTAACCCACGTGCCCTTAATAGGCTCCCACTGGTAGCATGACCTAGAGTCCAGATCAATAGCTGAAGCAGCTTGCAAAGAAGAAAGAAAGCCCAAACTCCCCCATTAGGGGTATTCCTGCACATCCCAAAGCATCCACAATTCAAAGGAAGTTCCCTTACTCCCTAATTCAAAAGAAGAGATGATGAAGACCAATACCTTGGTAGAAAAGTGGCAATAGGGTATAGAAAATCAATTCACAGAATATAGTTGTCCAAAATGTACTATGAAACAACCCTCACTTCACATTTAATAAGGAAAAAGAACTATTAATTATGTGTTATGTTTTGTCTGTCAAGCTGTGGACTTCTAGTGAAACTCTAAATTAGTAAAAACTATCCAAAAAGCAGCTTGGCAATAAGTGCCAAAAATTAAAAAAAAAAAAAAAAAAACTGACCTAGCATTTCCAGTTCTAGGATTCCACTCTTAGGAAGTGACCAGAGATGTAGAGATGTGGAAAATGATTCATATACAAAAATGAACATTATACAGTTCTTAAAATATAGAAAATTAGAAGCAATGTTCATGTCCACATGTAAATTAATAGTTGCATAATTTATGGAGTAGCCTTATGGTATAATATTATACAGCTATTAAAATATCATTTTCAGAGAACATTGAAGATTATAGGAAATGCTCAGGGCATAAC